>WEKY01040130.1:239698-294520 GCA_013390045.1 Picathartes gymnocephalus | reverse complement strand
TTTTTTTTTTTTTTTTTGTAGAGACAAAACAAAAATCTCTTTCATTCACTCTTGGCTTTATTTGGGTAAAACAAAAAATGTCTTCTCACCAGCCATACATGTTTATCTGTCCTGTCTGAAACACTTCTCTTTATGGCTGAAAAGAGTAAAACAAAAAATTCATTTGATTGAAGATAAAATGGATTCTTCTGTGCTGGCAAGTCTTGCTTTTGCAAGATTGGTTTTAATTAGGTTATGTTTTTTGGTCTTGCTTTACACTACTTCACGTAATAAGATGAAATTGTAATGTTATTCTTAAAATAATACCGAGTACAGTTTGATTCTCTCTCCTTATATGGCAGATGATTGTTGCATTATTGAATGCTTAGATACCATCTGTACAAGAAATGAACCTCAGAAAAAAACCAGCCACAAGACAAGAGGATTCTGTGCAAAGACTGGTACATATCACAATGAAAATATTTTGATGTGGCATTATACAAACCCACAAAATATCTTCTTTTCCTTTTTCCTTCCTTTTGTTCAAGCAAGGCTCGATAGAGAGCCATGAATGACATTTCTAGAAGCAGAATTGGATTCAGAGGACCTTGAGTCATACAGTAGAAACAGCTCATTGAAGGAAATAGCCACTTTCTGTTCTTCGTTGTGGCTGAGAAGGCAAAGTTTAAGACAGGAAATGGGAAGGAATACACACTTGAGTAGCTGCTTTTCCTATTTTAGGGTTTGACTTGGCTTTCCCATTCAGTCATTCCAATTAGATATGAATATAAGGCTATCTGCTTATTTTTCACAAAAGCACTTCAGTACTGTTTGCCTTTGTGCTTGTTTTAAGTCTGTACTGCAGTGGAGATAGAGAGGATTAGTCTGGAGCTCCTGGTCTCTATTCAGTGAGTTATTGTGCTGTCAATTATATTTTTGTTAAAGTTTTGCAGAGTAGGTATTATTTGCCCTGATGAGAGTGCCAGTGGAGCTGCTTTAAAAATGCTGTCAGAGTAGTCCTTTTATTTGGTTAAATTATTCATGTGGTTCATGATTCTAGTAAAATGCAGTAGGAGAGAGGAGGTTAGACATGAAAAAAATCATGGAAGTCTTAAAAAAAATTTCACAACTGCCCTTTCTTCTGGATGTTTACTGTGTTATGTGAGTGGCATTATTTGACATCAAGGAATGTGTCCAAAGGAAAGGGAGAAATATGCATTAATGTACTGCTGAGTGATAACATGCAGATGATGTACAGAATGGTGCACCTTAACTGCAAAGATCTGCAAGACTGCATATTCCTTATGGCATATATTAATAGGCAGGAATTTCTGGCCAAGGTGAAATAGATATGTCAAGCAATGGCATTTTTCTGTGTATTTCCCTAACCTATTTGTTATGTGTCCATAGATTTCCTGGGGATTCCAGTTAAATATTTTCTGATTCTCTTGTAGATAAGAATATGCTTTCTTTCACGTGAGATGTGACATTGTAATAAGTGGGTTAAATAGGGTATGAAGGTAACAGGTAGCCTACAGAGAGTATTAAGTGAGTGAACATAAAATAGCTAACTGTATTATTATGTCACTAATAGGTTTATTCAGCCCTACCAGAGGGAGCAATATAGTGAAGAAAATGGTAGTCCTTAGTCATTATTCAATGGATAAAACTTATAACTGTATGAACAAAGGATGTGAGACCTAAGGTACAACAGAGGTGTTACTAAATCTAGGAGGTAGTTCTTGATGCACTTAATTTTGTTCTACAAGCATCCTTTTGAAAACTGGTTCTTCCTTCTATGGAAGGATGGTTGAAACAAGACCTTACTACAGTCAGTGGAAATTCTATCATCACTGCACACGAGGCCATAATTTGAAAAGCACTTCTCTGGAAGCCAACATGGAAGAGTTTTCTATCCTTGCTGGAGAAGTACACAGAATGAAACTTCTTTGTGTGTTTATTCACTGCAGCCATCATGCTGGAAGGTTGCAAAATGCACCTCTTGGCTTCATTTCAAGTTGTGATTCATTTTAACACCTGTGATGCCAGTTAAGTATCTGTGGAGATAGAGTATGTGCTGTGGACTCAAACTGCATATGATGTTCCTGTCTCTAACAGCACCATAACTGCAGGTTGACCCACACTGACAGCTCTTAAAGATTGTTCATATACTTTCTTATGTTCAACAGATTTATCTCAGCCTAAAGCCTCCCCAGAGCAAGGATGCTGATTCTCCTGGCCTTCATTATCGTGTTTCACATAACCTCAGCAGCGCTGCTGTTCATCTCAACTATCGACAATGTAAGTGTCATTTCTTCTCATTGTCTCTCAAACACACAGGGATTTCTCTGCTTCATGAAAATTGACTTTTTCTTCTCTAGTCTTCAACTTGCTTACTGAGAGGACCTAAGTTTGTTAGGCACACTGGTGTCCTTAGACCTTTCTGTAACAAAAATGCCTTGGATATGTGTGTTGCTGGTGCATAAGGCTGTCCAGGCACGTGCCATACCTTTGTCTGGCATCATGTTGTAAGCTCAAGGCATGCAGCAGATCCTCTCCCCTGGGAGAGACTTGGCCAGGGAGGATATTTAGAGGGTGGAGTTCTGGGTTTTCGTTCAGCTGAATATGAGGGAGAGAGGCGGGAAAAATCCACTGTCCTTTTGTGTCAAGTAGATGCAGTCAAACTGCTGATGATTAATGTGCAGGGATAATTTCAGTCAAGGTGTGCTTTGCCTCACAAGTGTTTGTCCAAGATGCCCAGTTAAATCATAAGAGATGCCATGAATGAATCTGTCTGTTAAGTTGAAGCAGTTTCAGCACAAGGTTTTAGAATATTTTATGTTGCATTATTTTCAAATTTTCATTTTATTTTTGTGATCGGAAAGAACTTACCCTTCAATATTTCTATCCAGCTTATAATGGAATTTTCCATTTTCCAAAACAGTCCACTACTCTGATCAGATTCTGTGCACTGGAATCTGTCTGTGAGGTCTGATGTATGTACAGGCTTTTGATATTAAAAAATTTGCTGCTGAAAATACTGTTTAGTGAAGGCTATGCTCCAAGTGAAATGTGTTACCCACAACTTTTTATTGCAAAAGTGTACAAACTCAGATGTTACATTTTAGTCAGCTGGTTGACTGTTCCACGAAAGTAGGTCATTATTTGAGCACTAGAGCAGGTTGTCTTACCCTGCTCCTTTGAATATATAGAAAGCAAAGACAGTGTGCAAAGCAACTTCTTAGTTCAAATCTGCTACTCACAACCCAAATTATTACAGAAATAAAACCCTATGCATTCTGCTCTGTGTCATTAGCTATTTCTGAACAATTAAAAACTTAAACCATACAACCCTCTTCTATTAGATTTTATATTATGTACCTATGTATTATATAGAGCTCAGAGCTGAAAAAGTAACATACTGAACTTGAACTGTAAAATCCAAATGAATGGCATCCTGAGAAAGTAATTATTTTTCTTAAAACAGTGTTCTGTTTATCCATATGTCTGCTACCATAATATATTAGAGTTTTTCTGCAGTATTGTTTGCAAAGCTGCACAGTAAGCTCTGAGGCTTCTGGAATGTCTATTTAAGCAGCAGATCCTACCAGGAATCGTATTTAAAAGTCGTATTTTGTGCAGCTCTAGTCAAAACAAAGGCCTGGGTAGCTATTGGAATAGGAATGGGTTTCCTGAGGAAATGCCACTTGTGGAGTGCTTGTCATTTTCAGGCTACTGTTAGAATCTGCTCAGACACTGCAGTACCATTTTGCCTTGAATGTTCAAACCTCAAAATAGAAATTCCATAGGAGGATCTTAATTTGTCAGCAACTAATACCAGACAGATGCCATAGTGTACCTCAGCATAGCTGCATTGCATTGAGATTAATCAATTCAGTGTCAGGAACAAGAATATCTAGAAAGGACTTCTGTTTCACAGGTGATGCTATTTCCTGCAAATTAGCAAATGCTGTTCCTTCAGAGAGGTGTGTATCCTAAACAGGGCCTGGGTGAACAAAGCACATCTTGTCTAGGTGTCCTAAGGAGTGAGCAATCACTGACTATCCAAAATTTCTGCCCAAACAGTGGAAATCCCTTGTGCTTTGGGATGTTTAATATTCCCTTACCTACTTCACAGAGGTCTAAAATGAGAATGACGTGTGGATAATTATATACTCTTTATTCCAAAATGCCCTGAGATCTCACATTTCATTTGAGTGGTTAAAAAATGACAGAAAATTGTTCCAGCTGATGTGTCTGATCAGTAGACACATGGACAACGAAGGAGTTTTGTGGGTTTTTGGTATTTCTTTTTGTTTGTTTGTTTCTTTGTTCCTGTAAGAGCCATTACTTTTATTTTGCAGGCCTGGTGGGTGGGAGATAACTTTTCTACAGATGTCTGGAGAATGTGTGCCACGAATACGAGCACCTGTATGGCTATCACTGATGAGTTCAATGGTGAGTCTCTCCATGCCTGTGTCTATGTTCCTTCAGCAGGTCTGGTGAAATTGCTATGAAATTTACAGGGGCTGTTTTATAATTCTTCAAAAATCTGCATGTTCTAACTAGGCAGGTCTTCTAAAAACTTCAATACTGGTTTTTCATTTTGGAAAGGCAACTGTTCTAACAGTTTCAGTGAGAGGAAAGCAGAAGGAACTGTCATGTGCACTTAAGAGACCAGTGCAAGAGAGCAAACACAAATTACTAACAAAGACTGCTAACAAGTTCTTCAAAAACTAGATAGATAAAAACAGGGAAGTCATCTGAAGTGATAGAATTTGCCTCAGAATTGAACTTGCAGAGAAGAACCTAAAAATACTGACTGTGTACAGGAATGGGGGAAAAAGTGGAAGAAAACACAAGCTGGAGTTTTAACAAAGAGGTCTTAATATACAGCCTAGTTTAATATCTTGCTTTACAGAAATGGAAAGTATCCTTAAATGTTCTATTTATTTCTTGACTTTCAAACTGTGTGTACATTAAAGAGGTAAATAATTCGAAGTAATACCCATGAAGTAATTTTGTTTTCCAAGCATCAGGCTGGCCTGTAACGTGCAGTGAGGTGGTGCACTGCACAGAGGGTATCTCAGCTAACACGGATTTAAGGGTGTGCATTTGTTCTCTGTATTACTTAATGTGTGTCCGGTGCTGACTGCAGTGCACACACAGTAATGCAGAGAACAGATGCCGAGCCTGGGGGGACGAGGGGCGGCTGCCGTGTGCCGGCTGCTCGCAGAGCTCCTGCCTGCGGCGTGGCTGTGCTGCAGGAGGGGGCCAGGGCAGCTCAGCTGGGCTGCAGCAGGGCTGCACAGTTACACACAGCAGCTGCACCGCGTTAAAGGTGTATTGGTTACTAAAGCTCCCAGCGACGTGGAAGTAATTAGCAGGAACAAAACCCGAATGAGAGGAGTCTTTGGTGGCAAGGGTGGATATCCTGTCTGGTTGCACCTTCCTGGACAGAGCTGTCACCAGGTCTGGTGGGAGGCTCGGTCTGCATTTGGAAGCTGTTTGGGATAGCTGGCAGTTTCCTTGTGCTTCTAGGACATCGATGGCCGCAAAGGGTGTGGTGTGGCAGAAGTAGTCTCTTCAGTGTTTTCATTCAGTTTGATGAGAAGCTTCTAGAAGTCTTTAAACCACTGGCTGTATGAATACCAAGGAAGCAGAGGAGAACCAGCCTCTGCAGTGCACACACATCTGCTCTGCTGCATCTGCTGAACTCCTGCTTACAGAGCATGGCTCTGCCCCTTTAATCCTTGTAGGAGAAGGCAAAGAGAGAAACTAATTTTAATCAAGGTTGCTTTGTTTTTGCAGAGTATCAATCAATTCAGGCTGTTCAGGCCGCCATGATCCTGTCTACAATTTTCTGTTGTGTGGCATTTCTGGTTTTCATTCTTCAACTCTTCCGTCTAAAGCAAGGAGAAAGATTTGTGTTAACCTCTATTATCCAGCTCCTATCGTGTGAGTGATTTTTCAACGTGTTTGACTTTAATGATGTTTTTGTGAAAGTAGGAAAGGGGGAAAAGGTTTTGAAAAACGAGCTGCATGAGAACTCTAGTGCTCTTGAGGCCATAGCTTATCCCTCATATTTGTTTAAACAGTGAACTGTTCTATTCTGTAATATTTAGGCAGTTAAAACATGGATGTCATCACTGCTCAGAATAAAGTAATTTAAACTTTGAAGGGAAAGTATTTGAGATTCTGAACTTTTTGAACATACTAAATAACTCTCTAATTGTAATTGCTCACTTCATTTTTTGTCAGCCTTTAAAACTACCCAGATGTTCAGAATCATTTTCTGTTCACTGCAAATGACATAGATACACAACAGCACTTCAAATTTAAAGCATGCCAAAGAAACTGAAAATATGTCTTGAAATACTTCCAGGTTAGTTTGAGGATGGCAAACGAGTGTCTGCAAAGAAAGGATGTTGGTGGAAGCAGCTGACAGAAGAGAGACAGTGAATAGTTGTGTGTACTGGTAATATTCTAAGGTGCTAACCTTTATTATTTTCTTCCTCCTGCAGGTCTGTGTGTTATGATTGCAGCTTCCATTTACACAGACAGGCATGAAGAACTGCACCAGAGCCATGGATATAGAATGGAAGTTTCCAAAGGCCAATATGGCTATTCCTTTGTCTTAGCCTGGATTGCGTTTGCCTTTACCCTCATCAGTGGAGTGATGTACTTAGTATTAAGGAAGCGCAAATAAATGTCAGCACTTAGTTATTTCTGTCACTGCAGTACAAAACCAAATTCCAGTAACCATTTTGTATATAATCATTTACATGGTTTTGTAGTAAAGGTATTGTTTCTCTAAAAATGTACTGTGTTCTTGATATGAAACAGAACTGAAAAAAAAAAAAGGCAGGTGAAATGAAATGCCTGGCACCTCTCGGTCAGGGGTTGGAGCAAGACAGAGCCAGGTTGTTTCTCTTACATATTTCATCATCATAAATGGTTTTCCTTTATTAGACATTAACAGTTTGTTCCTGGCCTGTAGTAGATTACAAATAAAGCCCGTACAAATTATTTTGTAAGCAATATACTAACTATATTCCTGGACCAGATATATCGCTTTGAAATATGTTGAATATTGTAAAAAAATGAGGCCCAGATCACAATGAAAAAGCAAACAATTCTAAAGCCCAAAGCTGCACTCAGAGCGTCTGCCCTGGTGCAAGACCAGTGTTCTGCTCTTTATAACGTGCCATAAGTGTCATCAAGTTTTTATTAAAACCACTTGCTTGCAAAAGTAAACAAGTTCTTTTTGTACTACAGCAAATGTTTCTCTTGATTATCTTTCACATTTAATTTAAGCATACGGAGCACTTATCAGCCAATTCCCTGTTCAGCTTGGGCTCGGCAGAGTCGGGGCAGTGAGGAACTCCCCCCTCCAGTCCTGAATCCCTTCCCCTTGGCCTCGGGCAGTCTTTCTGGGAGGGAGAAAAGGGAAACAAAAAAGCATTCCTGTGCCTGCATCTGCAGATTTCTAAGCAGACTAGTGATCAAGCAATGCCAAATTTAGGTTTTTACAGCCAAACTCAACATGTTTATTACACTGGGCTTTTGTCACATAGTGATTTCATGGTTAATGTGTCCTTTACAAAAGCATTCCCTGAGTCTGCCCATTAGGAAACTAGCCTTTAAAAAATTCATTTTCAATTCCTTTGTGGATTTTACTGGAACTAAACACTGCTACTAAACAAATCAGAGTGCAATTACTGTGCTTATGAATTCCAGGATAGGTTTTCAAGATAAAATGACTTGGTGGTTTTTATTTTTTCTGTAATTTTCTGAGCTAAATCTTTGCTGTAATACCAGGCTTAACTGCTCAGCAGTGTAATACTGGCTTTGGCTGATGGTCATTTTGGAGATCAGTGTGGAGAATGAATGAAGTGGCCTGGTTAGTCACAGCTTTGATGCTGTGGTTCTGGTTAGTCACAGCTTTGATGCTTAAGTACAAATTTGACTTTTGAAAAGCTCTAACAATTCCTTTATTTATTTCAGTATATTCACTACGGCTGGCCCAATACACCGGCAATAAAAAAAGTAAATAGGTTTCGAATGAGGTATTACACTTAAAGTAGAACAAGTTCAGTATCACAAGGTAGTGTAGCTCTACTGAAGTTAGTCATTACTTTAGACATCAATTGATGTCTAATGTAGTCAGATAATGAAATTTTATCTGTTTTCTTCAGATTTATTCTTGATTTATCACAAAGTAAAAGTTCCGGTGCATAGCTTTTTAGGAACTGTCTCCAGCATGAATGACAGGCCATATAGCTCCATTTCCATTCCTTCAACATCCTAAAATGCTTTGGCATGTGCTGCTTGTCTTTTGGGAGCAAAGAAAGCCCAGTAAGACTGTTAAAAAATTAGGATGAGCTAGCAGGACATCACAATAAAAGTAAAAATAGTAGTTTAAAATCCACATCAGTTTGAAGAAAAAACATTCTCCCCACTCTAGCATGATGGTAGTATTTTGTCAGATTTTTTTCCTCTTTGTGGGAATGCTCTGAATTTCAAGAATTATTACCCTACCTTTTAAAAAAAATGTTTCCGTAGTTTGCTGAATATGTTTCAGGTTCAAAACCTGAGTTTTTGCTAGCAAGCAGAATTTGTCTTAAATAAATAGATGCAGGTTTAAGGATGAAAGAAGATAGACTGTTAGCTAGGCATTTTGCTACATTTATTAAAACATGAAACAATAAGGGAAATTCTTAAGCAAGTATGGATTAAAGCTCTAATAGCTAGAGGACAGTCCTGAAAAATTCTAAGTTAAGCTTTTATGCCACTGACTTACAGAGATGCTTCAGTTTCTTGCCTTGATAATGCTCAGGTCATTTATAGAGCAAATATTTAAAATAAACATGTAGATATACATGAACCTACAGTTTAATTCCAGAGTAAAAGCTCTGTCCCTTTATTAAAGTGAAAAGCACACACACAACAAACACTCTGATGCACAACACCTCCACTTGTGTACAAACACCAGCACGTGCATGATGCCACACAGAACAGATGGGAATGTTCTGCACAGCAAGCGAACAAATACCAAACCAGTCTGAACTACACTTTCAGCAGGACAAACACATTTTAGGGCTTTTTTTCTACCTTATATGCCTTTAAAATATACCATTTTCTATACTCTATATATTCTGAAAATGTATATGAAAATAAAGTTAAAATGAATTCTTGTACTGTAATAGCAAACTCAATACATTTAGCAATCTGACCTTGTCTTTAAGCTTGGGATATATTTACACAATGTTGGATGAGAAATAGTTGAGTATTTGTGTGAACAGGTAAAATTAAATTCTTCCTGCCTGTACTAGAACCACAAGCTGGTTATTTTTGTCCTTTGTTGAAGACTTTTCAGAGTAAGCAGAGAAAATAGTATTGAGCTTTTAAATGTATGGTGTCAAAAGAAGGTCTTGAGTAATGCAAAATCCACTGATGCTCTGAGGAGTTATTTACTTAGAAGGGTTTTTCCATCATTTGCAGAAACACTCACATATTTAAGATGAGGTTGAGTGCCTTGACCATATGAGCAAATAATGGGAGAAACAGGCCAGTGACTTCTGCATCTGCTCTGGTCCAAGCTTTGGATTTGCACTGAGGTGCTAACAGCACACATGGGTTTGTACAGATCCATTCAAAACACTCCCCCAAGTCCACAGAAATAATTTCCCAAGCCCCATAAAACTTCTCCCTTCTAAACATAATGAAAAAAAGGGAAAAGTCCCGACTATTAAAATATTCACTATCAGCTGTAGATCTACCTTTAGGTTTTTCACCCAGCAAATAAGCATCTGCAGTACAGGAAACGATCTTGGAAAAACAATCTATAATATTTGTGTCAAGATACCTTTTTTAAAAAAAGTTTGCTTTTATTTATGTATTCTGTTCAGGACAAGAGATGGGCATTACTTTGCTATACTGTATCTTAAAATATTGTAGGTGGTAGGATCTGTGCTGCTTAGACATTAACTAGTTTTTTACCTCAACTACATCAAAATTAATTTTATGTGGTTCTTAATGTGTTCAAAATAATGGAGGGATTGCTTCACCTGTTCTTTGCTTATCTTGAGCATCGTGGAGGTTTGTGCCATTTAGCTAAACAGACCAAAGAAAAGAATTCTTCCTATAATTCCTAAAGATAGCACTAAGATGACCCACTATCTTTCCAAACGCTAAAGACAGCTAAGAATCCTAAAATCATTGAAGTAAAATAATGAAGTTGAAAATTTTACTGTATTTTTCATTTCTTTCATATGTGCAGTAATCCCCTCTGAAGTGATAAGATGAAAGAAAATGAAATGTAGAAGTAAATAGTTTTAAAAAGGCTTCATTTTCAAGGCTGTAGAATTGTCATAATGGACCTGGGGTTGGCTTTTGTAGTTCAGTTTAATCGTGCTTAATGTGTCTTGTAGTTCAGTTAACTGTTATTTATTAGTTTTGTTAATTGTTTGTAATTTGTTTTATTAACCGTTCACTGGTTCAAAGTTATTACTGGTAGGTTTCACAGTTGACAATTCAGTTGGGGAACTTGGGGGTTGGGATGTAACTTGGGGTTGGGATGTTACGAATTTTAATGAGGCCAGTTCCAAGTATAGACCTAGGAAGGAGGGATAGGGACTTTCCAAAGGGACATCACCCAGAGAACATGATTGGCAAAAAACGACTGAACTACCTAGAAAGGAGGATGTCATCCCAGATTTACATAAAGGGATGATCTGGGACTCCCGACTGGACCATCACAGAACCTATCACTCGATGCCCAGACATCTCCCTGCCCCTATTCTTGATAATGAGCTATCAACACCCAGTGGAGATGTCTCCAGGGGGAGGGCTCCTGGGAGGAGAGTGGGACTCTCGGGAGGAATATAAAAAGTGATCCCCCTGGCAAGTGGGGCTCTCTCAGCCCTATTGGCCACAGCGGGACACCCAGCACGAACCATCCTCCTCCCTAGGTTTATGCCTACTGGCGAGTTAGGAACCTTAACTGCCCCACTTTTTGTTTATGCCCAATAAATCCCTCTTCTGTGGGTTATTGGCTTTGTCATTTATTACAGAATCAAGCTCACAGAATTAATGGAATAACATAACAGACTGTAGTAAGAAATACTAAATTAATACTGTCTGCAGTACAAATAATGCTTTGACATGAAACTCACTGCAAGTAACAGTCTAGTACTTCCTAGCAGTACCAGACCACTTGGTAAGGTATTCTGATTCTCCTAAAGATTTTTTAAGCAGTTAATAGATTTTATGTCACCAAATGGTCTGTAACATCCAAATAGATCTTTTCATTGAACGACAAAGTAACACTTTTGGGGATGATAACCTGTGATAAACAGCAAGGCACTGGAAGTGGCAAAGCCCTTATTTGCCTATTTTCTTCCAGAGTGAAGCAGAATTACTACTAAGGTTTTAATGGAACAGACACAGGTGATAACTGCATAGGGAAGCACATTTGGATCTGTTTCTGTAGGGGTCCATGACAGTCCAATCCCCTTCGGACTTTGCACATAAGCCTCTTTTAGTTTTGAGATTCTGAAGAGAGTTTTTGAATCCTTCAGGAAGCACTGGACAAAAATGATCCTCGGCAAGATGTGAATACCTGAAGGCAGACTGGCTACTGCTTGAAAGTCTAGGCACCGAGACAAAACCAGTTGTTAGTGCAACAACAAGAATAAGCCACTCACACTACCTTATATTCATATTAACTTAACTTCATTTAAATCTATAAGGTGAATTGCTGCTGTCTGTACAGCTGCTAGACTAACAGCACTGGCCCAGACTACCTGACATTCATGGATTAATATTCAGCATCTTGCTGACCTTTGATTTCTATCTGTCCAGTTGGGTTTGCCCAAGGTAGAAAACCCTCCTGACACACTGGTATAATTCAAACTTAAAATCACCTTGTGCTATCAAAAGGAGGGCTGAAGAGGTTCCCATTGCATTTAGAGGGTACATGTTTATCTTGGAACATTACTGCACTAACTGAATTTCTAAAGGAAAGTGTGTGCATGTTTTTAGTCCTTCCCAAAAAATTGAGCCAAAATGTCAAAAAGCTGTGCATGTACTTTGTTACTTAGTTTTAAAACAGGTGTACATTGCACAGATGAGTAAAACTGCAGGTGCCTTAATGAAATTAAACTGTTGTAATAAATATCAGCAAGTACAAAACAATGCCAGTGATACCCAAACTTTCTCATATGGTGCAGGCTTTGGTCTGTTTTACTACTGCTGCTCAAAGAAGAGAGCTTTTGTTCCATTTCTCTTCAAAAACCTGCAAAAGTGACTTTCTAACAAAGCTTGTGTTGCTGTCATAAATGCTAAAGTTCCGAAAACTTCATTTAAACCAAGCAGGCAAATACTGGCACAAAGAAAAGGGTAGGAATATAATGTGTTCACTGATTTACTAATTCAATTTTCTTAGTATGTGTGGAGGCCTGTGGGCCTGCCAGAGGACCTCCAGGGGCCACGCCCTGGAGGAATAACCCCTAGGCCTTGGCCCCTCCTGTCGACTCCTGTAGACTCTTACGATACACGTCAGTCAACCCCGGTTCCACTCCCACTGTTAACCTTGTATAAGTTCTAGTGAGTTCCTTGTACCTTGTTCTCCCGTTGGCTGTTGGCCCGTTGGCCGTCACATCTCCAGTTTATTATATATGGTCATGTTTCTGGCAAGTTCTCTGTTTCATGTACCCCCGTTGGTGTGTACCCCTGTCCGTTTACCTCGACTGCTCCCTGTTGGCCGCTGCAACTCTTTGTCCCGTCCCTACTTTCCGTTGATTTGCCCTTGCAGCTTCGCTCCGCCCCTCTGTACCCGTGTAAAACCCTGGACCCTGCACTTTCCCTTGTCTTTCATCCCTGGACCCATGCAGTGTGTAGGCGAAATAAACTGCCACTGGATAGGCACACAAGGACCCTTCCTGCCTCCGTGGCTTAGGCAGCCTCCTGCTGTGTGCGAGCGCGGTGCTTGCCGTGTGCGGCCGGCGCGCCCTCCTCCTCCTGGAGAGGCTTCAGGAAGGTACCGGCATTCCGCCATCCGGCCATGCCGCGACAAGCACATTATCAGCAAGAAGGAAAAAATGTGCCATATTGAGAGGTCTTTTTAATATTAATGTAGACATTTTTATTTCCTTTTTAGCATTAAAATATTAGGTTGAAAGTATCAGTACTGAAGACTTAAATCTGCTTGGGAGCTAAAAGCCTAAAAGCTCCTAGGGTAAAAGTTTAAATCTTTTGTGAAATAACATTTTTACACGTTTTTAGGCCTGACAGATTTGGAGGCGTAGGGAAAGGAAAGAAAAGACAACGGAGAGGAAAAAGAAGATAAAAGGGGAAGGATGGCTGGAACAGGTTTTGGGGTTAGGGGTTTCTGTGTGTTTGTTTCTGACGATGGTGTCTCCTGGCATCCCTCAGTTTTTCTATAGAAAAATGTTTTACTGTTCCAATCCTGCTCCAATGGAGCCTCCTGGTGGCGAAAGAGAAGCCTTCTTCAAAACCAAACTTGTCACTGTTCCTCTCCCTTGGAAAGGTCTTCCAAAAGCTGAACTTTCCATCAAGTCCTGAACATCCTGCAGTGTGCATAATTTAAATAGTGACTCCGCTTTTGGCCAGTGGAAGGTCCATTTTGGAGTAGGCTTGAAATAGCTCTGTTGAACATGATGCAACTGATCCAACCCCTGCTCTCTTCTCACAGGAGCAACCCCCTGCTACCAAAACCTTGGCAGGTAAACCAAATACAGCAATGGACATGGTGTTATGATTCCACAGAATTATATGCTCCTTAAAGGTACCTAAATTATTACATAGTTACATCTCAGGATTTAAGTTTAGGGAGTTGCTGGAAAATAAATTTTAAAATTTTTCTTTAACATTCACTGTAATTGTGGTTTTCTTCCTTTGTATCAATCACTTCCAAGTTTTCTTTCTTTCATTTCTATCTGATAATACAGAATTTCAGTGGAAGGCTTCTCTTCAATCTTATATCCAAGACTACATACCAATTGGCAGAGTGGAACATTATGTTTGTTTAGATTTCTTACAACACCAAAAATTACTGTGAAAATGCAAAATTATGTATCCAAAAGTTCAAGCAAGTGAAAGCAATACTTGATGATTTACAGTAAACTATTTAGAACATCATTTAATTGACTGAGGAAATATCACATATCTTAAAATCTTCACACTTAAATATTAACTTGTTTTAACCCCACATTAAAATTTAAAACTTGAGGCTTGTATCTTACTTAATCTTATTTTATATTTTGGTTAAAGTTTTTGGGAAACATGCAGTTCTTCTATACTTTTAGATGTGAAAGAACAAAAACTCTTAGGCTCCAAGGACTTCTTTTTAACAACTTTATTTCTGTGAGGTTTTTCATGAAATACACAGACAGCATGAAACAGGCGGCTGACAATTCACAGAACCTCTTCTAAGATTAGCTAAAAGAACTTCAGCACAACAAAATACAATCAGTCTGAGGACATGAGAAAACTCCTGTTCTCCATAACAACCAGATGTCCCCACAAAAAAAAAAGATGTCTTACAGTCTTATCATTTGAGTACTAATGCATCAATACTTCCCATGAGAAATCCTCTTGTATTAATAGCTATGTTACTGACATTTTTATTTATTGTTTCATATTTTCAATTTCACTGCCTAAGAAATTAGTCTTCAACTTGCAGTTCATGGCTCCTGTGCAATGGGCCGGGAGTAGGTAAATGGATGATGCAAGGTAACTCAAAGAGGCAGGTACACTGTCAGGAACTTTAACTGTGCAATAAAGAGGTCTGGCCCTTCACCAGAAAAACTCCAGTGTGTCTACAACAGAACAGCATCAAAGCAGGAGTCACCAACATCCCCTCCTTTGGATTTGTTTAATCAGACTGAAAAGAACCATGTTGTGGTCTTGAAAGAAATTCTCAAAGATCAACCAATATGAGCTCTAAACAGATTTTTTCAGTTCTTAGTGCAACAGCAAGGGAGCTGTAACAGCCGCGAGGTTTCAGTGTAACCATCCAGTCCGTAGTTTCCAAGCAGGCACTGATGCCCCTGTGGGTGCCCCCAGCTGCATCCCGCCTGAGGAACAGCTACTGTTGATGAGATTTCCTCCCGGAGCACCAGGATAGCATTCACATCCTTCTCCAGGTCGGAGACTTTCTGCTGCAACAGAGAACAAACACAGCAGGGCTTAACACAGCTCGCCTGGAATAAGGAAGTTATCTATTACTGTCATATGAAGAGTAGACAGTGAAAGAATGGCAACAGAAAACAGAACTATTATTAACTTAGTTTGTCAAACAAAAGAAACAATTTGCAATTTGGTGTCTTTCTTTAAGGTACCATAATAGTCATATGTGATTCACACACAAAAAATTCACACAGTTATGCAAAGAAACTTACTGGTGATTTTTTAACTATTTCTTCATGGGTTTTGGTGCATTCTACTTGTTCAACTCTTCTCTTTAAACTTTCTACTTCTTGATTAAAGAGGTCATTATTTAAAATATCCATCTGCTTCCCAGTCATAAATTTAATCTGGAAAAAAGAAAAGCTGTGTTTCAAATCTAAAAATCTAAACTCACTGAAATGCTTATAAGAAACAAGTGCTAAATTTAAAACTTTCCAAAGTCTCAGGAAGAGTAGTACTTTTCTTACTATTGTTTATATAGCATTTCTGACAGGTACAAACCACAGAATTTTGTACCTTGGCACTCTCCACTGGACTTAAGTCAGTTTGCATAAAGGAGGTGTCAAATTATGCCTACCTTCTAAAATTTAAAGGGGTAAAATTAGTATGTTTGTATTACCACCAGCAGTGCAAAATATAGCTTCAAACATTTTTTAAATGTTTATGATTTCTCTACATACAAAATTAAGGGTTTTACTTCCAACAGAACTGACAATAAAAAATTGCTGAGAGGCAACTTTCAAGCAGAGTACTCATGAGCAAGTGAAGTTTGTTAACCTGAGAAATAAAATTCAAATGGCTATATAAAGATGAATAATAAAAGTTTTACTACCTTATAAATATTTTTAAGTCTTCCTATTAAAATTATTTGTTGATTTTACATATCAGACATATATCCTTGATACCAGGTACAAGGAAAAAAAGTCTGTGTAAGCAGGACTAGAGTGCATCCTAATGTCAGGAAAATAAAAATTTTATGACAAGTAATGTGTTTCCTAGGGAAAAATGCTTCCATTAAAAGACATATAAATTCCTGATCATTTTTCTCTACATGAAGTGTTGGTTTTCTGCCTCTGTGATAAAACAGAAATTTCCCTTCTCCCAAAACCTTCTGGCATCTGATCAGTGAATTCAGTAGCACCTGCATTCTCATGTGTGTGTATGTGTGCACAAATATTTCTTCTCAGTCCTGCTGATTGCCTGATTTTTCCAAGTCTGGCTCCTCAACCTTCCCACTACCACCAAACACTACCTAAGCTCTGTGTCCACACCTCCTCAGGATCTTCCTCTCCCACCTTTCTGCCCAGAAGTCCCTCTGCATCATCAGAGACCGCTGACCAGGGGTAACACACATTGGGAAACACCAGGCTGGAAGTTCAGTTTCATGGAAGAAAATGCTGGAATTAAAATATTTCAGTGACTTACAGTGGTCATAAATGCTCTAAGCAGTACAGCGTGGTTGAACTATTGGAGTACAAGTCACATCACCAGAAAATAATAAAATCAAGCTTTCTACTGAACACAAAACAATTCAAGCATTCCAATCACTGCACATTACCTTTGCTAAAAGACTTTCTTTTTTTTTTTTGCCATTGTACAAATACTCGTTTTCTTGCTTTCATCTGTTATGTTAATACATTTACACTGGTCATTTCCTCTGCTTATGGGGATTACTTGCTTCCTTTCAGTGTGCCCTGAGGACAAAAACAAAGAAAAAGCCACCATCAACCTTTCAAGTTTCTTTCGACATAAATAATTACAACGGAGGGCAGTGGAGGGAGGAGTTGTATCACTCAAATCACTGATGTTCCACCTTAAATTGCTGCAGCAGTTTGATTTTGAAATAGAATTGGGATAGAGTATTTTGTGCTAAAAGAAACAAACCTCAAAACCTCAGATAAAAGCCTGCAGAGGGAAGAAGACAGAAACAAGAGTATTACTTAATTAATTGCTGCTATTCATTTTCTCACTTCTAACCCCCTTTCCTTTTTTTTATTTTTTCCTTTTCCAGTGACAGAAACATACTCTCTGCCTTGAAACAAACAAGTAAAAGAAGCCAATGGGTATTTTTCTGCAGAAACAACACTGAGATATGCCTGAGGGTTTTTCCTACCCTGTTCTGGGCCAGTGCCTCTCATCTCTGTTTTACTTCAGAGCTTTTTGACATATCATAGAAAACCCCGTCCCAGGAATAGGGATTTTTAAGCCTCATCAGCTAAGATATTGTCCTCAGAGGCATGTCAGAACCATCCTCAATTGAGAAACACTTTCTTACTGTTATAGATGAGGGGCAGACCCTCGAAGGTAAATGACCGAGCTTTATTGGAACGGGCCGAGGGTGGGGGCTCGCGGGCTGGCACGCCGCAGCTCCCCCTCGGCTGCTGGCAGTGGCTCCTGCATCGGGTCTTCTCTCTCTGGTGAGAAGTTTGTCAATGTTTACAAATATAAGCCCATTTGTTTCTGCCTTGTTGATTTGTTTATTCCCACGGATGACAGGACATACAGAATTGTTTCTTTCATCAGCAATGCCAGGGTGTTCTGGTTAGCTGCTCCTCCCAGCATAGGCTCAAGCTTTTCCATTGTGCCATGTAGGAGGTATTTAATAAACTAAATTAGGATATAATGGTTACTAATAGCTGAAGGGTATCTAGGACTTACACTAAAGATCTTTTTGCTCTGTTAAACCCAGTGAACATTTTATGATTTATTGGTTATATTGAAACATTTGCTATTGCAGTAAGAAAAGAGGCTCCTGAGATACTTCATTTTAGTAGATTTGTTATTTACAAACAGAGTAGTCTAAAACTGTGAACACTGACATATTTTATTAATGGCATTGTAGTATATTAAAGCTTGTGAGGTGCTAATGATTAGTCCAATGATTGATTTGGAAACAATATTCTGAGTGCATTTGTTACTGTGAAAATTTTTCAGATGGTACTCTCTGTGCAGTCTAAATCTTTGGAATAAGTGAGAATGTCTCAAATGTGCGTTCATAAAGGGGAGTATTGTTTTCATCTGTGTACAAGAAAAGATTGTGCCATGGTTTTGCTTGGTTTTCAGAAGCTATCCCTTTGCAAAATTGTGTGAGGAGCTGAGAGTAAGAGCACTAGCACTAACCTCTCTAAAATGCAGGTATTTTTATGAAATGATACCATTCACTTTCAATAGTAACATTAATTTTATACATCTTTACATATATGCCCAAAGCTACTAATGAAAAATAGAATGGTAGTTTAGAGACTTTGTAACTCTAAGGACATATTTATCTTCCATTCATAACTATGCATAGTGTTTTATCAGCTCAAAAGGAACTTTTGAAGCTTTTTTGGAAGGAAAATTATTCGAAATTCTCAAATTCAGCCTGCTGTGAGTAGCATTGGTAAATAAAGCTGGGATGAAAGGCTGTTTGAACAGTTAAAAATGTAATCATTTGCGTTCAGATATTTTTGTTGTTTTATCCTTAGGTGAAAAGTAGCAGCACAGAGAAATGATGAATGACCTTTTTCAAATTATAAATTTTGTCTTGCTGGGTTTAGTCAAAAACTCACAGAAATACAGTGGGGCTTGGGGTTTATTTTATTTTTCTCTGAAAGGTCTATAGCATGAATGATTTCCATTAATCAGAATGATTTATTATGTTTCCAATTTCTTTAGTTGCTCCATCATTGCTCAGACTACAATCTTACATGGCAATTCTATTTAGAGTGTAAAATCTCATGTATTTTCCTCAGAGGCCATTAAACACCATTATTTAAATTGTTGTTTTAAAGATTTTTTTTAGATCAAACAATTTTTATATGCATGTATCAGTAGAAGTTGGGTTGACTTCTCATCTTTGTGTGATCATTTCCCCGTCTCTGTCCTCTGGAGGGAGGTAAAAGCACGTGTGTCTCCTCAGTGTCCTGACTTGAGGTCAAACTTTGACTTCTGTCTTCATTAGCAATTAAGTTCAGAGCAGTAGTGCAGTTTTGAAGGGAATGCCCTGATTATTTCAACTCTGTTCATGTAGGGTCAGTTCTTAAAGCACTGATTGCATTGTATATGTTAGATGCCTCTCAAAGGAAAGAAAACCAGAAGTTCTGCTCCAAATGAATTGTGACTCTTGCTGAGACCATTATGTTCTGAATCTGCCCACAGAGGCTTCCTGACTTTCTAAAGAGATCTTATCCCTGTATTGGCAGTGTTTGCTGGGCCAGCTGTAGGAAGAATCGGAAAAGAAGGAAGTTTGGCCCAGCACTCTGCCCACTCCACAGTGGCAGAAATTGGCCGGAAGGATGAAGTGTGACAGTGGACTCAGAGCAGACTGAGCACTTCCAGGCCCTCTTCTTTTCTACCAGAACACGGAGGTGCTGTTTGCCCCAGAGGTTGTGCTCACTTCAGCAGAAGTGAAGCTGCCAAAGGTCTGTTGGGATAATGCTGTACTTTGGGTAGTTCACTTATGCTTTCTGGTTTGTAATATGTTAGCATAATGCTCCATCTTCTGGGCAAGAGGTGACATTTAACAGGCTTAGAATGCCTCATTAAATTATGAGTCCTATTGAACATTTTATTAGACAACTTGGTTTACCACTTTGTCTTGCCTCCTTTCCTGCTAGAGACTGGCTTTTAATTCTCATTAGCCAAGCATGTTTTTTGTTTGCTCTTTTTTAAGAGAGGTCTTTAAAAATATATTTCCTTCTTTTAATATGACCTTGTTGCTGTTATCCCTGGGGATGGAAGGGAAGCAACATAGGAGTCCAGTCCAACTCTAACTTTATTTCAAATCACATGTCTTTTATAGCACTCTGCACAGGCATCATATTATTGGTTAGGAAGATGGACACACTATACAGTTATTGGCTACTAATAATAACTCTATCAACACCAGATGGAAGTATGTTTTCATTCTTGTGTTGGTTTTTCCCACAGCAATCTCAGCAGAGCCATGAGAGAGTTTTCTCTCTGCACCAAGGACTGCAGCAAACATGCCTGAGCTTTCTCTGTCAGGCTTCTGGCAGTACCCATATGACCTCTCTAGCCAAGAGTTTTAATGACTGAAAAAGTACCAGAGAGTTTTGAATTTGCATTAGTCAGGAAGCAGATGATTGTCCGTTTCCAGTCAGATCAAAAAGATGTACAATGTGAAAGAGGAAGCAAAACAAATATAGCTAAAAATGTAGATGTAGGCTATCAGCTAATGAGTGAGCCAGTGCTACCCATCTTAAAGGACCAAATCCCAGAGTTTTCACCATTTTTGTAGTGAAAATTTCAGCTCTGACCACATTTTAAACCGAGGTCCTGAAGTTGGAGTTTAAAGTAATTTTTATGAAGTTAGAATGATCCTCAGAGGCCAGAACACCAGCAGTTCAGTCCAGAATTCTGACATATTTATAATGGTCTGCCCTGATCTATAGAGAAAAATAGAAACAAGAACAAGGTCAAATTTTAGTGCATGAATTTGATAGAAAGAACATTTTAAATAAAATTGAATGCAGTTCCTGAATGTTACTGTAGTTCACCTATGCTGAAAAAGGATCCTGCAACAAAGAAAATGAATTTTCCAACAGTAGTCACAGACAGTTCTAAACATTTTCCAAATCAGTATTAAAAATATGTGGCAGATTGTGTCTGCTGTGCTTCACCTTTTTGTCAATCAATTACCAACTGTAATGACAAGCAGGTCATCAAGAATATAAGCAGCATCTACTACATGCTGTTCTGCACATATACTTCTGTTCTCAAGTTGAGTTAAACTCAAAAATTTGCTGAAGCTATGGTTAATCAGGCTGATAATTGGAGCTAAATTCTGCTGTTGTGAAAAATCTGCAGGATAATTGGGATTCCATTGATAAGTCCATCAGGTGGTGCAATTGCTGCATGATCTGGATACAAGATTTTTCTTTAAAGGCTTGAAGCAGGATGCGAAAGGAATAATTTCACTGAAAAACAGCTCAAAAGGAATGCAAATAAAATAAATGTATTCTTTCATATAGGGAGCACTAGTTTTGAAATTATTTACAGCAAAAGAAGTTTCCTAACAGTCATGTATGAACTAGCAGGTACATTATGCTAAAGTCTGTCCAAAAGATTAAAAAACCCCACAAAGTTATGTAAATTATTCCTAAAAGCTAGGGAAAAACTTGTTTCCCTAAGCTAAAGGCAGTAAAAAAACAGCGGAAAATAAAAGCCTTTCATGCAGAAAATCTGAGAACCTTTCTTCTCCTCAACTCCACATCTCTGTGAGAGGGTATGATATGCTCCTCTGGTTTTAACTGTCATGCTTAAATATGACTAATAAATTTTGAATCCACGCAAAATGCAAAAATATACTTTCCACATAAAGAGTTGGCAGATATAAGATGAAATATGAAGATTTATTTGGCAATATAGTCTTGCTTTAGGTCAGGAGACTTTTGAAGTGTTACTAAAAAGAAAATATGCAGCTGTTCTCCTTAACTGTGACAAATTGCACTAGCTGCAAAAGTCCTGTTTAGTGTAGTATAAGTTTTTGATAAGAAAGTGATTTGATTTTTTTCTTCCTTCTTACCTTTTGAAGCAAGGAAAATGGAGAAAGAAAATAAATATGAAGTAGAAGAGTAGAACTTGAATTGTACAGTAGCGCAGTTCAGATCTTCACATGAGGCTTTTGCCTGTCAAGTGCCTCAGTTAGAATTAGTTCTGTTGGTTTTTAACAGGCACTAAGTGTTGTAAAGTAAGCTGAGAGCTGGGAAACGAAATCAAAATAAGTTGAGAGGTGGTGACAGAGGGCTGATAAATCATTTAGCTGTTATCTACCAACTCTTAACTTTTTTGTTTAAATTCATATTATTAATACTTGTCTGGAGTAGCACAAAGACATCTAATGGAAAACTAATTAAAATTATATTGATTAGCCAGATTAAAAGTGCAAATAATTATTTTTAATAATCAATAATTGAATGGCCTACATAAATTTGTAGGGTGTGGATATTTGCTTCAAAACTTATATCACCAGAAAGTTAGTGGTCGTGTTAATAACCTTCCTTGAAAAGATACTAAGAAGCAAAATTTTGCTTAATTGTTTTATTTTTGTGTTTATTGATTACCTTCCATAAGTTGCTTGCTTGAACAGCACTTTGAGGCCAAACGACTTATGATTTCCTAGAGAGTCCCATTTGTTGCCTTTCAGAAAGACACAAAACTAAGCTTCCTTCTGCTTTCCTTCTGAAAATAATCCAGAGCTTCACCAGTTTTTTCAAGAATAATTTACAAATGAATATAAATAGTTTGTGGAGCTCTCCAGCATATTCTTTAGATTTTCTGTGATTCATATTATCTGCTTTAGCACATTTAAGTCCTTAATGACTTGATATTTGTTGTCCTTTCTGTCTTGAATGTTAGGTGTATCATTTTCCTGCTAAAATATGAACTTCCTACAGGAAATAGACTTCCAGAAGTATCAGCTATCATTTACAATTTTGGGTGTAGTTTGTAACTGCTGTATTAATGTGCTTCTTTTTTCCCATGCTAGCTGCAGACAGCAGTCAGACCTAACAAAATAAACATCACTAGTTATTCCACTAAATTTAAACGATAATTTTAAATGCAAAGTGACTCTTGCATCCCACTGCTGTTTGAAAAATCCCACCAAAAAACCCCATCCAAAATCAGACCAGTTCATTGAATAAGCACAGTATTTGATAATTGCCTTTATCTTCAGCAGGAAAAAATCCACATATTTCCTTCATACAGGGACTCCTAGATTTGAGAAAGTTACAGCTCAAATCTGTGTACAAGGAAGGAAACAAGTTCAGCAAATATTTTATGCAAATTGTAGCTATTCATTCTAGTTTACACTTAAATGTATATAGGATAGCACATTCAAAATTAATGTCATCCCTAAAGGCCAGAATTTTCTTGTGAAATCAGTAACATTGTGACATCTGCGATCAGATCAATTGGCCACATTTTCCTGAACAAAAGGCATTTTGCTGGATACCTGCATTACAGTGTACTGGAGACATAGATTCATTCTCTTGTGAGAGACAAGAAAAAATACCTTCTCTGATATATTGAAGTAAAAGTCTGCGTTTGGCTTTAATGCCAGGAGTCAAAATGTTATGGAATGTGGACTTTGGTAATTGTGTAGCCAGAATTAACTATGCCTTAAAATGTCTGGATTACAGACTTGGGATCTCAGGATAAGAATCACTGAGAGTTCATTGTGCTGTTTTTGTTGACTTTCCCTGGACTGCAGTAATGAACTGCAGCATGCACTGCACGAGGACTGAGAATATTAATGAAAAATGGTACAAGTGGCTCATGGTGCTACTATGTCAGCTGAAAAAAATAAGTTACATACTCTGTATAATTCTTACTCCTTTATGTTCTACTTGAATGCTCATAGGCTGCAATATCAGAAGTTATTTTCTTCATCTTTGTCAGCACACTTAAATCACTTTTCATACATCTTCCCAAATGGAGCCCTGAAAGCAGTTGTTACACCAGTAGTGGATGCTGGCATGCTTCAAGGTAAACTTGTCTCCACAGACCTGTCATCTTTCTAGGGACCAGCTTCCAAGGTTTTCCATATGTTTTTTTCCTTTGTTTTGTCTTCCTTCAGCATCTGCTGGTGTGGTGATACAAGCAAATGAGAGTATGTTTGCCTTTATTTTGCAAGAACAAGTAAGCTGTGATAAAGACATGTTACTCATGTTCATGGATTTCAAAATAACTATACCTTTATTCATTATACTCTGTGCTAGTGTATAATGAATAAAAGTCTTCTAAATTATGAAGTTTGAGGTTTCTTTTGGCCATCTTCAACTGGAGGGTCAGCAGTCTATGCAGAGGGTGTGACAAATAACCACTGGGAAGTGGCAGCTTTATTAAGGACATGACACTGGCACGGTGGGTTATTGAAGATGCTGGCTGGGGACAAGGCAAGTCTTTGAGTTGTTTTTGCTTACATGATCAATGCACGTGAGAATTTGAGTCTCATGGCTTTTTTTGGTTTTTTTTTCAGGTTTTCATGGCTGCCTTCCTTAGGGAAGCCTAACACTGTTAGAAGTGCTTAAGGCTGAAGAACTTCTGACCCTCTCATAATTTTCTCATGTTTTCATATATTTGATTTATTGCTGTACCTGTTTCCTCTGAGTCATCTAATCTTTCAGTCATTAACTTGCTTCCTTCGGCAAAAATATCTGACAGCCATTTAAAACTTGGGGCTTCTGTCTAGGAAAACAGCAGAGAATGACACACTCTTCTTTGAAATAAAGGCCTGAACTGAAAGGCTTGTGTCTCATCTAGAAAGCACGCTGTGGCTCGTACTTAATACTATATGTTAGGTAACATTAAACGCCAAGCCTGAGGGTAGCATACCTTTGTATTGAGGTTGTCTGTGCAATTTTTGTGTCTGCATCCAGCCTGATTCAAGTCTTTATTTTCTAATCACTTTAAGCTACTGAGTAAGTAGTTTTATGTGTTGCAACATAACAGCTTAAACCAACTCAAGTCAACACTGCCGTGGTTCCACCTTTTCCCTTCCCTCCATTGATGCAGTCTCATGGTCTCTTTCTAAGCCACTCGTGTAATCCATGCAGAGCTAGTTCAGGGAGCTGACGAACAGGATGTGCACTGTGCTTTTTGTGTTCTCCAAGTCAACTTGCTTGGGTCAGTGTAGAGCCAGCACACATGTGATGGACAGGCTGATGATTTAGGCTGTGGTAATGCTGACATATATTGTCGTGGTTGTTTTGGGAACACATGAATGGCTAAGCTGATCTAATAGCTTGCTGTTGCTGGAAGGAAGGAAGGAATGGTAATTCTCTTCCCTTGCCTTCCAAGTAGATAAAAACTTGAATATGTTGTCTTCCTGATTTCCTCATCAGTTCTGGAGTCAGTTGGATGGTGTGTTGTGCTGATGAATTGGCTAAGAAGGTAGAAAAACCCCTTAAGATGTTAAGTGTCTGGCTCTGTGTTAGCAGGGTTTACCATACATTTAAACTAATTCCAAAGGCAGCATAAAACCAGAGAAGAAAAGGTGTTGACAGGATTGTAGCTCTGAGTGAAAGGAAACTAGTTGGTAGAGTGCACTTAAGAATTGTATGTGACTTGACTGTAGCTGGTCAGATCGGTGACATTTGTTATGCAAGTGAAGAGATCTTTTAAGAAACATGAGCAAAATCCATGAGTTACTGTGAAACCGAATCTCAAGGCAGTAGTGTCACACAGCATTTTAGATGGGCCTGCTTAGCTGCTCCAGAAAAGTCACTGTGGCCTTTGAAGAAGAAATGTGATTTAGGTCCCTGCTTTTTCCTGTTTGACTTATTTACTTTGAAGTTGTGCAATTTGATAGGTAATGAATTTCTGGCATCTCAAGGCTGAGCCTTGAATGATGGAGAAAAGGCAACATGGTTCTTGAACAGGTGACTTGGCTTGGCATTATGTATGTTGAAACAGGTTTAGTATTGTATCTCTGTGTTTGTTACGTTCATGGTGTCCTGTTGTTCACAGCTTAGATCCTACCTCTTTCCCTCTTGGCTAGATATTCATGCCAGAGATTGCAGGATGTGGATTTGCCACTCCACCTTACCTTGCGTAGGATTTGTTAGCAAAGTGGAATCACTCTGTGCGTGTCCCGTGCCTTCAAGTAAATGTTAATAAAGATACTGTTCTACTGTTGCATGAGAGACATGATTTTTAGCTCTGGGAAAGCGGGAAGTTGTTATGAGCATGACCCCTGGGTCTTATGTTGATTTGCATATTTTTTGTACAATGGAATAATGATTTAATTGTTTTTTGATTGCTTTTTGGTTTATAGATATTTCCCATTTCCTTCTAAGGACACTAAACAGTCCAAGTATTCTAAATGCTTTTATTAAAAAAAAAAAAACTTTAAAAGTTGAAATGCATTTAAGTAAAAAGAAGCAGTATGTTTTTGTATAAATTGGTGGTCAAAATTCTGATAGAAGGACTTATGCCTCTTTTTAAAGACTGAGAAAGTACCATGACTGTTTGATGAAATTTCTCATCTCCCACTAACACCTACATCAAAAAACTTAGATCTACTAGAAAAATACCAGGCAATTTCCATGAGAAAGATATCCTTGAATCAGATTTGCATGGCTGGCCTGTTCACACACAGAGAACCCTGATACCAGAGCTGCTGGCTTTTGAGCTACTGTGTCCTGCTTTGGCTGCAAAAGTCAAAGGGGTCTGTGCTAAGGCTCTGCAGTCCTTCCTCCGAGGGGCTCAGTGTCTCCCAGGCACGTGGTCACCAAAGCAGACATTGCTCTTGTAGACGAGGGATAAATAAGGCAATCACTTACATGTAGTGTCTCATAAAATGTTTTCTTGGGAAATACTATGGAAAAATCCAGACAATGGATATGTGGGTGGGATCACAAGTGTCTTTATTTTCAGCTTCAAGCCGTTGTTTTGAGACCACTGTATGCTGTTAGTGTTATATTGCTCTGTATGTTCTTTCACTTAAATTGTCAAAAGAAAGAGATGGAAGCACAATGGAAATAGAGGTCTTGACTTCTAATCCCTGAGCTGTTCTACAGTTCAGGGAGAAAAGCCTTTTCAATTGCCTTAGATAAATTATCACTGCGCATTACAATTTATTTTAAGGTGAATGCTTTCTGCATTTAGTGATTGAAATTTGGTCACTCAGAAGAGTGAAGAAGAGATACAAAGGCTACCACCCGTGACTGTTCATATTTGTAAAGAAGATTTCCATTCTTAGAAAAACCCTTGCTGTTCATAGCAAAGCTCTGGAGTGTGCCTCAAGGTATCATTTCAGCCCATTCAAACCCGTGCTGTTATATGAGACAGTCACCAGTTATGTCTGTTGAATGGTGAAATAGCATTGGGGCTTTCAAAACCACTTCAACAATAAGTTTAAGAGAAGGTGAAACGTGAATTCACTTAGTTATTATTTAGCGACATCTTTAATTTCTTGAAATATACCATAATATATCTCAGACTTGGAAGTGGGAGAAACTAACTTATGTTAACAATTGGTTATTTTAAATACTGGGGAAAAAAATCCACCTACTGCATCATTTAGCATCTGAATTGGTATTCAGAACTAAGAATCAGCAGGTTGCTCCTGGGGTATTATTAAAAGTATCCCTGAAGAAGGCTATTTTTAAGGGGCAAACCCAAAGTGTATTTCACCTGTGTATTAAGAATTTCATATTCCTATTCAGCATATATAAGAGAGAATGGAGTAAGAAGAGAAAGATAGATCATGGCAGGAAACATTTAGGGCAGAGAGTGATCGAGTGTAGCTGTAGGCAACAACAGCAATGGACAAAAATATGTGGAGGGGAAATTGGAAGACCAGGAAAGGTTAATAGATTTTGATAGATGAAGAGAGAGTAAATTATAGGCAAATACAGTGCAAAGTGGAGCAAGCAAAGAGTATCCAGGACAAACTTAAATGAAGATGAGTCAGAACAAGCTGACACACCAGAGTATGCCGTAGCTGCGATATCAAAGGCAAAATGAGATTCTTGTCTTTGTTTATTTTAGAAGGCAGGCAGTCTTTAAAGAGAAATAAGTAAATCAGAAAAGAGAAAAATGCAGATTCTAGAATTGCTGCTTTGGCTATTGCTGTCAATGCTCTGAAGCCTTGATGACCCTGATGAGCTTCTGCTGAGGACTTGGCCCACACCCACAGGCCCAGGCTCCATTTAAACTCAGCCTTCAGCCCATGTTCTGTTTGGGCTGATGGGAGAGCTCCAGTGTGGCCGTGCCTGTGCCCTGCCTTGGTGTGGGTCCTACAGAGCAAGACCCTGTCCCTTGGGCTGATGTCCTGGTGTTGGTCTGATCCTCACATGCAGAGCAATTTCTTGGTTTGGCCTCAGACCTGTGGCAGCATCCCGGATTTGCCTGATGGTCTGGGCTCTTGGCTGAGCCTGCCCTGCTCTCTTGCTTGGGTGCTGCCTTCGGTTGGTAAGAGCCCTGCCCTGTTGGCCATGCTGGTGTGCAAGTGCTCCCTGGCCTGCGGGGAGCGACCAGCCCTTGCTGTGCCTCGGCAACTGCTTTGTTGACTGGAATAAGTTAGGTTCAGTGAAAATCACCAACTTCTCTTTTATTTATTCTTTCGAAGTATTAGGTTGGCAGAGACAAATCTATAAATTTCTAGAAGTGAACTTGTTTAATGGCTTTTTATCTTTCCAATAATTTCTTATATAGCAAAATAAGAATGAAAATTATATTAATACCTGGGGTTTTCTCAAATACTGGAATTTGCTTAAAATAATCACCCTTTCTAGGTCTACAGCCGTGCTGAAATGAACAGTTTTTTAAGGACAATATATGTGACTTGGTATATTGCTGAAATGGCTGGAGGGGTCTAATAGATGTTGGGAAAGAAGGAGGCAGTGATGGTACTGTGGCCCTTGATCTTAGATCAGAATTTGCAAGTGCTGAACTTTATCACAGCTCACCTGATATCTAAATCTGCATTTTTAATATCCTTAGAATTTTCAGCTGAAACTGTGTAACAGAAATTATTAACTCTATAAGCATGAGTTACACTACTTTGGAATAACTTTAGATCTGATGTAATTCATTCAAGAGCAATTCTACAGAACTTTTCTTGCCAATGATTCACTTCTCTATTCTATTCTTTTACTAGTGTATGACTTTTCAGCAAGGAAGACTTTAGCCTTTGTAAATTACATTACTTTGCAAAGCTTATTATATTAATATCCTGTTTATTTTGTTAGAAAATCTAGCCATGATGCTGCATCCAGCTTCCTTCCCTGCATTTACACCATATCCACTTTCTAAGGGAAGTGTGCCTATGTGCTTTAACCTAAGCACTTAACAGAATATTGCTTCAGTTGATGAGGACCTGTTCAATGGCTTTCCTATTGCTTCTAATTACATAATGCAAAAAAAGGTTCCATTCTCCAGAATAGGTTTATCTGCTCAGCTGCTTCTGTCCAAATGATCCATCAAACTGCCCTATTAAGTACTCTGCATTAAGGTGAAGATAAATGCTAAGACAATAGCAGAGATAGGCTTTCACTGGGAGCTCCCTTTGCAAAGCCCTCTATTTGGGAGACTAAGATGGGGAATGGGATTGCAAATACAGCAGCTAATATAAGCTTTTAAACTTTTGGTCTATATGTAGGTATTGGCTAAATTCTACTGTGTCTAACATTGCAAGTACCACTACTTCAGGATTTCACTTCTAAATTTTGCTTTCTAGCTCAGTAACTACGGTTTTTGTTAATGTTGGCTTTATCTGTAGTCTGACCTTGGCAGCTGATCCTGCTCAGCCTCCATTTTCAGAGGTGCAGTGCAGGTTTCAGTTATGCTATCAAGACACTGCAGAGATGAGCAATTACTTAAATTTCTTGGCTTTAGCTATGTGCTTACTCATTAAACTAGATGCTTTACTCATCTCCTTGTGAGGCATGGGAGGGTGGTTCAAGGAGTTAAATAGAACTTCAGATCTCTGATAGAGAATGTCAGAAATTTAACTAGCATGATAAATGATTCAGTCTTGTGCTGGTTTGGCAGACCTTTAAAAAACCATTCAAAAAAAACCCCAGAATCCAGACTAATGTATTGTATTTTGTTGGAAACAGCCACCCTAGAATAAACAAACCCTAAAGAAGATCCCTAAAGAAGTGGAGTGAAGGATTGAAAATGTTGTTAAAACTGGGTCTTTTGGTCAGTTGCAATGGAGACATAACCACATTGAGTACAATTACCATATGTCTCCCCATGAGATGCATCATAGAAAAGACTAAAATCCAGGTCCCAATTTTACTGAAATGTCATAACATTGATTCTGTAACTTAAAGTGTTAGTTCATTACTTATCTGCTGGTAAATTAAAGCTACTTCAGATGTGACTGCAGGGGTGTAGTGACATGCTAGTGAATAGTTGGCTGATTATAACATCTCTAAAATACTTACATTAACTTGTCCATGAATTATTGAAAATATATGATAGTGAAACAGATACTTCAGTGATATTTTCGATGTTCTTTCCTTGTCTTGTTTAATCATGTCATCATTTTACTGTGACTCCACAGAACAAGGGGAAAATGCAATTTTGTCATTTGCTTGTAGATCTCAAAGGGTGAAGTATTCCATTATTATAACAGCTCGATCTCCCTGACAATTTTTTTTCACCCAAATTGTAGCAGCTATATTTTTTACTTATACTTTCCTGTGCTTATTAATTCTTCAATACTGTACTTCCTGATCTTTTTTTTTTTTCCCCTATTAACTGTTTTCTTTTTTAGCTTTCCCTTTTTCTCTTATTCTTGTTTCCAGATCTTTGGTTGCAGAAGAGCGTTGTGCATAAATTGTCATGTTACTAAAAATACAGTTTGCCTCTCCTACTTAATGGCTTTTACTTTTGGAGAATGTGCAGTGGTTTCCAGAGGTTCAAATGAAGCTTAGCAGTTACTTTGCAAATTCTAATGATGTTTGATTCTTTACTACTTCATTTTATGTGGTTTATTGATGAAATATATTTACAGATAAGGAAGAAGATTTTGGCTGTGCTAGTCAGGTAGACATCACTTACAATGAGTTGAAATAAAAAGGGTTAAAAGAATTCCATTTGTATGGATTTATCACAACCTTCTATTTCATGAATATAAGATGCAGCAGAGAGTAATCTAGTTCTTTATATTAATAATCCAATTGCCCTGACCAGAGATTTGAGTTCTTCTGTAATACACAACATCTAAGATTGGCATTGCACTTTTGTCAAAATACTTCAGCCTGTCCTAAATTTGCATTTAATGTCTGTGGGGGAAGAGGACAGGGCACTGCTTCCTTCATTGATAGCTGATGTGGTGGCTCCTGTGTCATAACCCAGCACTGTGCAGTCCCTGCCTCATCCTGAGGTTCTATTTGAAATTGTTTGCCGTGGCTTTCAGCTTTTTGAACTTGAATATTAATCTGTATTGGGAGAAATTAAAGGTGCTTGCCATATCATCCTACTGGCAGAGGCTTAGTTAATATACTTTTTGTTCTTGGCAAAAAAATTGTTTCTATATAGAGGAGTTAGAGATATGGAATGGGCCATAAGGTTAAGATCTCAGGTGATTTTTTTTCTGTTTCAAGTCAAATTATCTCATGGTATCATCGTAGTGAATAATTTTCAAGCATTTGTTCAAATGTATTAATGGTAGTAACTCACCTGCAGCTCGTGTACCTCAGGTATTTGATTTGTGTGTGCAGTAAGATATTAATAAGAAAATCCTTCTGTACTTATTGCACATAAGATTTACTCTTTTATTTCAGAAACTCTCTAGATCAAACATTTCAGAGAACAAGATTTCCTGAAGTATAATTGGACTCAGTAGCTTGCTTGGATGGTGTCCTACCTGCAGGCAGTGAAGTTGTGGACTGGGATTGTGGCACATGAGCAAAATAAACCTTTCTTTGAATGTCATTTCTACCCTTCTCTGTTTTCCCCTTCTTCTCCACCTCTTTTTAGTCAAATCTTGGATGGTAAGATGAGGTTTCTGGTAAAAGAATTGCTGAATTGCAGAACACTTGCATCTGATTCAGAGAATAGGCAGGCTAAAGGATCTCCACTGTCTCTGATGAGGAATCCGTATCTGTAGGACTCTCACTGTAGACACCTCCTGTGTCTCCTGAAATTCAGTGAAAGTTTACAAGTTTATGCTTGTGAGTGGGTCCTAATTCTGTGGTCTGAATTGGCAGACCCAGTGTTCTGCAGGTAACTAGGATGGTTAATATTCTAAGAGAGCACAAACAAGCCTACCACAGATACACAGGCACATACAAAGGCATAGATCAGCAAATCTAGTATTCAGTATTACTATTCTAAATCTTCCAAACATATTTGCCTTTCCTAAGTTGGTATCCTTACATATAACTACCTTATTTTTGTTTATGGTTGCATTATTGAAATACCTATGGAAAAACCATGTAGTGCCCGTATATGCTAATGAAAGCACTGGTCTGTGGATATTGTACTGTCCTATTGCCATACTCTTTGCACATCTCAGAGTATCTTGACCTCTGCAAACATTTTGAAGTTACTTTCATTGTGCAGTGTTACTTGATCTGAAGGGATACTTATGTAGCTGAGTAACTGGATAAATAGAAGCTGAGCTGCTTGAACAAAACTTTGTTGCAGAGAAAATGGATGTGCCTGTGAAAACAGAAGCCCATTAGCTCTACTACTCTGAAAAAAAAAAAATCCACTAACCTGAATACTATTTTGAATAAGCAGGTAGTGTTTGTTACTGATATTTGACTGCTATAATGTAAATATAAAATTGTTGCTTATCATGCTTGTATTTCATTTTTATACTTGATAGTATAAATGCTCATATGAGCCCATACTCATATGTATGCTAATCATTATTCTCTCTAAAACAGTAGGAAAACTTATGAACACAGAACAATTTTGCCAGGTATTTCTGCAAAAGCCCCATGCATTGTTTCAAGGACAGTGTTTCTAGTCAACTTCCACTTTTCAGAGATCAGCAAGTTGCTGGTTTTCTGGGAACTTTGTAACAGGATATGAAAATCAAGAGATACTTAAATGTATCTCTGAAGTAGGTACTTTATAGGCACGTGACTAGGGAAGTAAATTAACTTCAGTTTATTAGTAAGTGTCTTTACTGCACAGCTGCTATCAGATTTTCATTTAGAGATAAATGTTAAATCACTTTAATTTTAGTGCTAATAAGCAGTTTGTGTACCTATTCTTGAGTAATAAAAATACAACCCTTTATATGTGATATTAACTACTTTTAGATACCTCATTCATATGCAGAACAACCTTGAAATTAAAACATTTATTATCAGTGATGCAACTGCTTATGAAATGATCTCTTTTATTTGACTGTTTAACTAGAAATTTACGAGGAGGCTTTGAAATAGAAGCTGGCACTTGGTATTTCCCCTTTTGAAATTGTCCCTTCTGGTGCACTCTCCCTCTGGCTCATGAATTGCTGCACTGCACCTCGTGCAGCTTGTGGTCCCGAGAAACACGTCATATGCAAAGGCAAAGCCAGGATTTTGTTTGTCTAATTAAAGTCTTGATGGTCTAATCATAGAGCTATTATTAGCCTAAGAATAAGTATTTAAGAGAGAGCACTGTTGCAGAAAAGTCTGTTATAATACAGTTAAACTTATTCCATGCACTTTAGTATCTACCCTTTTCCCCCTGCTTTGGTGTTCATCCATTTGCCACCCTTCTGTGTCCTAAGGTCAACAATTGCAGCTTTCTCAACAAAGAATGGGAGGGAAGTGACAGCCTGGCAGTATTTCACAAGAAGGAAACCGATACTGATGATGTTTTTTTCTTTGTAGAGCTCTCTTGGGGCTAATCCTGTTTTCTAGTGCATGCTTACTCCTTAGTCTTTCTTCATGTGTCTGGAATTCCACATTACAGCTGAATTTCCCCAAAGTAATAAATACTGCATATATATGTATATTGAATGGTTATTCTTTGGTTTTTTTGTCATATCTAGTTTTACCCAGCTCTGAAACTCGCATGCATTAAAGGACCAGCAATCAACTATTCATGAGCTGAATGTAGTTGAGATCTCTTTTTAATTTCCTATGCTTGTACTTTCAAGCCCATTGTCTTCTTGTGCCTGAGCTACTCTATACTACATTGTTATTCTAGGGTTGTAAATAGTTTATTCTAGAATGCATAACTGCCTGTTACTATGTTACATTAATTGGAGGAATATCTTGCAGTGACTGGAACAATAGGTCTTAGACCACACATTTGCACAAAGCTAAGCTGTGACTAAAACCAGGTGAGCAATAGAACCTCCTGCTTGATCTCGACAGACCAAGACAAGTCCAGCTCTCTCCTGAGGTTTGAAAGGATGGGTTCATATGAAGCCTGTGATCCCTGACTGGCAATGGCAATATTAGGTTGGTTTTGCTGCAGGCCAGCAGAATCTTGCTGAATATTGTTTTGAGTTCAGCTCAGCCTCTGGCCTGGCACAGAGCTGCTCCCATGGCAGCAGGAGGTGTGGGCCTCATCCTCACAGCTCCAGTGTGCTAGCTGACTGCTCTGGGGGATGCTTTTCTCTGTCTGGGGGTGCTTGGACAGAACCAAAATGTAAAGTGAGGTTGATTTCAGTTTTCCTGTGTATCTCAATAATGTATCCCCAACCCCCAAAACTCAACACCTCAAGCTCAGACACAAACCCCTGACACTCAACAGGGAGTGTGCCAGGATAATTACGTTCTCTAGTGTGAGATACAGAAGACAGTAGAAGTACCTTTTCCCTTAAATTGTGCAGAGAAGACACAGCCCATAAATAGTTTTTGCATCTTCTTGTTTATGATTTTGTTTTCTTGGCATCTCTGTTCTGATCTCTCTATTAATTTAATCTGGATATGCTAGGAGCTTTTTGAAACAAATTGTGATTCTTGTGTTTTCCTTTCTTGAGAGTTTGTTTGGAGATGCAAGAAAAGGGGTCTCAATTTTAGAAAAAATCTTGAATATTTTATTTTTCATATCTCATTAAAAAAATGCTAACCACTCTTGAAGACCTTGGCAATGCTTTTAATACAAAGTTAATTATATCCTTTCTTAATGTGCTGTGAGAAGAGAATAATGCTTTAATGTTTATGGAAGTACTGCAGATACTGTCTAAAAAGCCGTTAGTGAGGCAGTTTTCCAAAAATGTTCAAAACTACAGCTCGCTGTTTGTAATAGGCTATTATAATAAAGGATAAACTACTTTACAGGATTTAAAACTGTAATTAGTAAGTGTGCTGTTGAGGATTGGTTCAGCTAAATGAGTGAAATGGGTATTAAAATTCCTGTTGTGCTTACAGGTCAGTGAAAAACTGACTGCCTGCCAACCTCCTTGACTCATCTGAATGCTTCAGAATTAAAATAAAGCAGTTCGCTTAACTGGTGCAAGATTAACTTGGTGCTAAAGATTGAAGCTAAGGATGAGGTGACTGATGGGAGACTAGACTGGAGTTCTGTGGTGTAAACAGAATTGCAATGTTTCAGGAATAACGAGTTCATGTTTCCATAGTTCTAGAAGGAAACAGTGGCTGCTTGGATTTGAAGGTATGTCACGTGGGTTTAGTTGTGATAAAGTACTTCCCATCATGGCAGCAGTAGAGATGCTTTGATTTATCAGTAAAATTTCCTTAGCAGTTTTCTCCCATCCATTTTATTTTCTGAGCAGAGGAGTTCAAAGCATTCAGATATTAATTTTCAGTGGTTTTTTTTATGCTTGGAAATTATTCAGAACATTGAGGGTTCTGTTTTTGGCCATTTTTTTTCTACTGCTTTGTCCTTTGCCTGGGTTCTGATTTTGCTATGAAGATGTAAATTTATTGGCAGCGATTGTGGAGTTAACCATTGTGACAGATATTCTCTTGAGAATAGATAAGCATTGAGGCTTTATTGTTGAATAGCTTGTAATGTTTTTATTGAGGGTTCTGTACACCAGATTCCTGAAGTTGATGTAGCATGTGCCATCACTGAATCTTTCTAACTCTGGCTACATTACGTAGCATCAGTTGTTGGAAGCTCACTAGAACATGTGGGGTTTTTTAAAGGCCTTTTCCCACTTTTTTTAAAAACCACAAAGTGACAAGAAAATTTACCCTATCCAAGAAAAGGAAATCTAATCTCCAAAATGTGTGTGGTGTACCTTTTCCACAGGCAACAGAGCTACTTTCACAGTGTTTGCACAAGGCTCTTTTGACCCCTTACTAAAGAAAAAGGAAAGAGAAATTAATTAAATGTATCTGATATTATGTGCCTTTTCATACCAATATAAAACATCTGATTAACTCTGATATACAAAAATCCATTGCTTTTGCATCTCATGCAAGGCTCAAATGCTTTAGATGAGATAGTAGTTTCTGACATGCTTCTTAAAGGTCTTGGTACAACATTTGGAAGAAGGTCACTTTGTAATTATGTACTTAAATGTGAAAAATAGCTAAGCTGTAACTAGCAACAGAATGAAGCCTGTGGAATAAAGTAATGCAGAGTAGAGAGAGGCAAGTTACTAAATTTAGGCTTTGAATTTGAGGGTCTAACCAAAAATATGAATTATTACTTAATTTCTTAGACTCTGCATGAGTTTATAATCAAGGTCTCTTGAAAATCAGTGCTCTTAACTGATGTGAGTCCAAGCCTTGTTAATTCTTGAATAAGCAGTGGTGGAAATTTTCACTGTTCTTTTATTGAAATAGGTGAATATCAAAATTCCGAACCCAAGCAACATCCAACACCCATACTGGGCCAAAAAAAAAAAAAAAATTTAAAAATTGCAAATCTAAACATGACCCAAGTAAGGTATGGCCTGAAAAATACATAAAATCTTGTCTGGAGAAAATATGAGTTGTTTCCTAGAAAAGGTGCATAGGAAGCTCAAGGTGTTGCATTTCAGCTGTTACTTAGGTGAAATCTATATTGAATTTGAGAAGAAGCTCTGATTTGAAATATTGACTTCTACTGCCCCAGACTGTACATAGCAAAAATATAAACACTACTAAGTGGTGTTTCTAATACTTTTTGGTCTGGATGCGTATGAAGTGGAGATTTGTGCTCAGGTGTCTCTTGCTTTATCAGTTACAGCAGAGCTTGACAGTGGAACCTGTAATATTCATGAACTTTTTCCAGAGAGTTTGCTTTATTGGTACCTCTCCATCTAAGTGCATCCAATTGAGAAGTCAGCTAGGGAGTAAAATCCTTGGGCAATGCAAATTAATTCCCTTTTGCTTTATTACTTGTCCTGCAAATTAAATAGAGAAACTGCCCATTAGTCAGTGGCAGTTTACTGTGTGTGTCCCTAGCATTGCACAGAAGCAATGTAAATTCAGCTGCAGAATGGTCTGTGGTGTGAATTGTGCACCTGGGTAATGCTCAGCACCACCATTCACTGAAGGTCATCATCCATCTTTCATTCTAAAACATTATTTCAGCTGTGACCATAAGGACAGGATATTAAATGTAGATTGGAAATTCTTTTATATTAATTTAGAAAAGCTAAAGAAATAATTAAAAATGAACTCATACAGAGTTGGAAAATAACCTTTGAAAATGCTTTATCTATGTTGTAGTGATGAATAAGTGTTAATTAAAATGGTTCATTATACCTGTCTCCCAAATTCTTTAGTGGTAAATAAATATTATCTAGTGCTGCTGAATCAGTACTGGATCAGGAATGTGTAAAGCAATCACAGTTACCTGAACTGACTGCTAACTACAACATTTATGCTCTGCAGTTCTGAAAATCTGAGCATTTGAATTTTCAATATAATCATTAGTCAATGTGGAGACACAAGATTTTTTTTTTGGTGGTAATAGAACAGTAACTTTTTTCATTTCACAAATGACTCTGTTGAAGGGAAAATACTTACTCTTTGCTCAAACAATTAAGCAGAAAAATCAAGCTCATATTTTGTAATATAGGGTATTACTATTGATCTTGGCCAGAATTCCTTGCAGGTTGAAGGGCATTAGTCTGTGACTCCGAGTTGGTCTAATGCCATTGTTGGTGGTGTGAATGAATATATGCTGGCTATTTTTAAACTTAGTTAGTCTTAAGGGGTTTAGTTGCATTGTCACTTAATTTTGCATGGAATTGGGCTGACAGCCCAAATGATGACAGAAATGACTTTGGTAGCGTATAACAGATTTGTGATGGCAACTTCTGATGCAAAATGGGAAGAAAATATGGAAATAGTCATCTGCAGCTTGTTCGATATATTTATATTTGTGTATTAACTTCATAAATATGTGCTAGGAGATAAGCTTCTACTTAAGAGAATTAATAAAATACATATAACAGAGAGTACATAGAACATTGGAGAAGAAGGCGAGAGTGGGATTATAGGGAGAATCACATGAGTCATTAGTGAAGACTAAATTCTTCCTGTCTGTATGGGCTGTGAAGAATGTAGACTTTGATCATACCCTCCTAGGTCCTCCTTTTTTCTTCTCTTTTCAAATCATCTTTAACTGTTAGTATAGCAAAACAGGAAGCTTTCTTGTTTTGCATAATTTGGTAGCAGACTTTTTTGATGTTCGGCATGGAGATAAACCATTTTCTTCCAGAGCTCTGAAACTGGGAGCCAGGCTCTTCAGCATTGTGTAAATTGAGGCTTTGAGTCAGAGGTTTTGTATTTCAGGTCAGTATTGTTAAAATGTTTTCTTTTTTGGGCCATTTTCTGTTTCTGACTGGGAATTTGAAAATGTGGATTATGTTTGTTTTTTATTTTTTAAATTAGAGCTGGTATTCCCTATGGAAACATTTATTTTCCAGAAGAGCAGCCTTTTGAGAAATTTATGGTATGTTCTTTCTGTCATGAAGTGAGAAGGGTAGGTAGATACTGAGAGCCTGGGAGAAGAAAACAAACCAAAAGGAAAATGAAGCTGATTAGCTCATAATGAATGTTAGGGAGTTTGAAAGAAATGCATCTAAAGCAAACAAAGCAAAAAGATGATGTTTGAGTGGGAGGTGAGATGCTTGAAGAAGGGTGGATGGGTTTTGAGGTTGTAAATCTTGAGAAAGAGGAGTTATTTCATCCAGACCTGCAAAAGAGGTGCAAGTTGGAATAAAAGAAAGAAGATAGAAAGGGCATTTGGCAGGCAGTGCTGACTTATGGTGTGCATTTTGAAAGAATGTTGCCCCTTGGCTTCTGCTTTTGGGCAATGCAGCTGTGGGACATGCCCAGCTGAAACACTTTCTCGAACAGTGTTCCGTGGCAGAAGTCTCTTCCTCTCCTCCAATTGCCTGTGCTCCGTGGAATCCATGTGCTCTTACGAATAATGTTTGCAAATGTCACAAAGACATGGGTGAGTTGTTTGGAATGGAATAAGCAATGAAATCCTGGGGGAGCAGGTTGCCTTACCAGCTTGTCTGTGTCCGCAACAGAAGGCCACAGTTGCCTTTGGCAGGTCCAGCAGATATCATCCTTCTTTTTACCCTAAAGGTGGCTCCTAGGGGTTTTTCACAAGGAATGAATTCACTGGCCAGAGTCACTCTCCAATTAATTTTTTTTTACAAAATGACATTTTCTGACTTAAAATTTTAAACAACAAAGCAAGTAACATTTAGTAGAATGAATATGCATACTTGAAGGATAAGTAGCAGTTTAGTAGTGATATCAGTGCAATTACCAGAAGGAGGAATTAAATAAAAATAAAATAATGCCCCTTGCTAGGTATGAATTCCCTCAGAGTATGTTTAATTTGGGAGATGAACAGTTTTCAGTCAAGTGAATGGGTGGCACAGGTTTGCTGCTTGTACTGAGGCTGGAGTGGCAGAATGTCTTGTCTTGGAAAGGAAAAACTTCTATAGTTTGTGTTTATCCCTCTTTATCCTTATCCATAGTGAACATGATGGAAGTAGAAGAGAGGCACTTCTACTGCATTGCCAGGAAGCAGGTGTTCCTGCTCAGTTATTTATAGATCATGAGAATGCATATAATGGAAATGGGCTGTGAATGGCCAGTGACCCATCTGTTTTATCTGCTGGGTATTGCGACTGATTGTGTGGAAACTGACTTTTTTTAGCTGATGAAATTTGTGCTTCTGAACAAACCATTAGATGACTGACTTTCTGCTATCCTGTTATTTCTGAAAATTAGTTGTATGTGGTTTAGGTATTTTAAACAAGAGGTTCTTGCTGTAGACCTTTTCTCATTCTTGCTGAGCAAAGAAATTTTTTCTGGTCCTGAATGCAGAATTCTGGATTCTAGCTAGTTAGTACAGCTGATTTACTGATTTTGCCTGTTTTTTGTTACAAGTTTAGTGATTTTTGTGCTCGCTCATTGTCCTTTTCAGTTTCAGATTAGCTGGAAGAAACGTTGTTACCCACTTCCCAATACTTTTTCCCTCCTCTCTGCATTAATCAAAGCTTGTGTCCCAGAATTGTGGCTGTCACTGAAAATATGTGAGGTCTGAAAGCTTGCTTAGAGATATCCATTTTTTAGGATCTAGGTCAAAAGCTGATTCAAACGCAATAATTTATAATAATGAAACTAGGGCAAAATAAACTGTAAATGCAGCTTTTCAAGTATGGAGGGGGGAAATAATCCATTAGAAACAGAATAGCCAGCACCTCATGAGTTGAGAACAAATTACTGTTCTTTACCAAATGAAGCAGTACAGACCTTCTCAAGCAGCTCTAAGCACTGGTAGTTCCTTAGGGCTCAGTCTTGCCTCTTCAATTTGTGCAAAATGGTGACATCTACAAATACTGTTGCAGCTTTCCCAGAGCAGAAATGAACGTGGCTAAGAGAAACTCTCTGACCTCCTTCAGTGTACACTGGTCTATTAGTGTCACTACATAAAATGAATATCTGCATATTGATAGATTAATTTCTTGTCATTATGCATCGCAACAATTAAAAATATTCATGTGTTGTAAGTGTCCAAGGTAATCTCATATATGAATCAATGTTGTGCCCCCTCTGTAATGATGAGGTTATTGCATCTTGGAGTCACTGATATTATTAGGTCTCTATTAAAAGTATGTATATGCTGATACAAGTAAAATGTTGAATTTCTTCTCCCTTTGCTTACTTGCTTCAAAATTTGAGCTTGCTATAGTGACATTGGTCCTGTTGCTCTGAGGTTTTAACATGGAGCTCATTGTCTATTGAAATTCTGCACAAATTATGCCTTCTCTCCCTGGGATGTAGGATCTGTCATATTTTTCAAACTGGATTTAATGGGAAATATTTTTATTATTTAAACTAAGTTCCTTATACAACGAATACATTTTTAAGTGCAATTTTGTTTATTCATACTCTCTGCTATCAGAGGTAGTGGTTAACATTCCCAACAATGTCTTGATGGAGAAAGGTATTTAATAGTGCGTAGAGATTGCCCTCCCAGGTGGTAAGGCTTGTAAGATAAATGCTATGGGGTACTTCCAGTGGTTAAGACAATTAATCCTCTCTCTGATCTCAAAATACTTAATGAGGAAGGCAGAGGATTCTCTGGAGGTGCTGGGATCCTACAGGATCAGCACTTTTCTTGAGAAGTCAGGACGGTAAAAGGGGTACATAAAGAAAAAAGTTTTTAATGTGTTCTACTTATGAGTAGAACTAGGACAAACTTTTTTTCTGGCCACTTATTTATTCAGTAGATACAGATTTGGGTCAGCCAAAGGTATTATATTGCTATTTAATCCTATTTAAATTGTCCAGTTATTACATAAATAATTTTGACCTGATGTTTTTGAAGCAATGTTATCTTGCTTAGATAGCCATTTAAAGGTTAATATCCCAGCATTTCCTTCAAAGTCAAGTTTTGGTTTAAAGTGCACAAAATTGTTTTCCTATCTTGCATTAACCGCTGAACTGAAAATATCCTTCATTTACACAGCGATATTTGCAATGCTTCTTTTGGGGGAAGCTACAAACAATTCAAAGCTTCAAAGTAAATCTGCTTTAATGTGTTTAAAAACATGCAAGATATTCCTTGATGGGAAATAGAACACTTCTGTATTATTATGTAATATTATGTAAGGATAAAGAAGCTGAGGAAAAAGGAGACTGACTCATCACCAGGAAAGCTGATGGAAAAACATTCGCTCCTTTTCTCCATCACAAGAGTTTTGTGGATAACCACATAAAGAGATTGTGAGATGCTGAAATACAAGTGGGAAACATATCTCTTGTTAGAAAAAAATCCACACATTAATTTTTTCTTTTCCGTCCTGACTTTTGCACAGAGATCACTTTGTTTCTCTCAGCCATAAATTTTAAATGTTTTTGTAAAGGCAGGGAAAATTCATTCACTTTGATTACACATACAGAAATGCTCATCTGCTGGAAGAGAAGGAAATGATGTGGAAGAGTAAGGAGTTATAGACAGGTTAGGTTCTCGGCAGGTGCTGCAGCATCTTTCCCTTGCACTTACTGCCTTTTCACCTATTTGAAATGATGGCAATTCAGGACTGAGGTGCAAACTCAAACCCACTGAAGTTAATCCATGGCCCCAGTGCTGAAGCAGTGGGATAAAAGTGGTTGGTAAAAAGATTCTTCTGTTTGTCTTGTCATACAAAGAGTTGGTCCATCAAAAGTGATAGCACTAACACTTAAAAACATGTGAAGTAACTGAAGCCTGTGTTTTGGTGAGACTCAGCTCGCTTTGGCTATACCTTAGGTTCCTTTTCATGCCTTTCTTCAAAATTTCATGCAGAAAAAATCACATGAATTTAAAACTTATATAGGAGAATAAAAATACAAACTCAGGTATGACTTTGGGAATGGTAGCCAAAACCTGTACAATCTTATTCAAGCTCTGTGTGGAGAGGAGAGGGATATTCTTTCTGTATCTGCTTTCTGTCCTTTGTTTTTATTTCCCTCCAGAAACTTGCAGGCAGGCTATGACAGTGATGGAGTTGTAAACTTTTAAAGGGAATGAAGATACAGCTCTACTTACAAACTTGGAATGCTCTTAAGTAGATGACAAGGGTCAGAGAATATACACACAGCCTTCACAAACTGATTAGAAAAGCATCAGGAGAAATAAAGCAATCCCAGTGCTGCATTTGACAAGGCAAAACACGTCAAAAGTCCAGGCAGTGAGCTGAAATGTTGGTCTCTGTTAAGAAAGGGTTTGAGACACAGTTTTTTTGCCCGGGTGAGGCGAGGAGGGAAGCATCATGTGTTGTTTGTTTTGCTTGTGTGTACACTTCAGAGTACTTGAAGGCAGTTCATGTGCACACATGCTGTGACTGCATGGCTGTGATGTTCTATAAATGTTCCCATTCCCCAGCAGATTAGTCTGGTAAAGACCTAAATAAGGGGATTTCTTCACTGCTATCTATGCTCTGCCAAATTTGTTTGCTACATATTGTGACTGTCTCTGAAGGGTTAAATGTGCTATTCTTAGCTCTGTTTCTTTGCCTGCTTGTTTCACCTCTGATGCAATGCAGTGCTGGAACTGCAATGCATTGTCAGTTTACATCACATTACTCCAGCAACAATTTTTAAATCAGCACGAGGTAATGTGATTTGTTTTCCTTTCCTGTGGTTAGATGCCTAAGTAATCAAGGTTGCATGCTAATGACTCAGGAGTAGTTACAGATCATACCTTGACAAAGCAAATTGATGTGGACACTATGTGGATAGCTTCTCAAATAGTTTTTGTGTAAACAATATACATGTAGCTGAGCACTGGAAATCTTCAACCCAGTTTTGAATGTAGTTTCCATGCAGAACCAAACTAAAATAACTTGCTTATGCTTACTGTAGCTTTGGACTATTTTGTGTAGGATACAGTTTATTTTTCAAAATAATGCAGTTGACTAGAATAATCTGTTTGCCTTGATGTTCTGTCCAATGGATTCTCTCTAAATATTAGTACAGACAAGGGGAATTTTCCTCTATAGTGGCTAGAATTTTGCTGTGAGGACGAATATGCCCCAATTGTATGTTTGGTATCATTCTGAATGTACTTTTTCGACAGTAGGACAGAACCACAGAGATTTTTCCTTAGCTCCTGCAACAGGACTTATAATGAAGTGTCCAGCCAGGAAACGTTATAGATGAGTGTTCTCGATCCAACTGAGAAACTGCAGTACAGTTGCAGGCCTGGATTTTAAACTTAGCCCGAGACAATGCTCAGTGTTTGATTTGAGCACAGTTTAAGGTCCCCGTGAATAATTTCACTGCTGCCTACAGAAGTGTAAGAGACTTGAGGAGTGGCATTTACACCACATAGGAACAGAGGAATTCTCACTGTGTGGAATTAGTACCAATGAATCTATAAGCAACCTGTATGGAAGACAATTTTAACGAGCTTAGTCATCCTTGTGCTGCCGTTGGAAGGCATGGTAACTGCTGAAATAGCTGACTGGAGCTTCTAAGTTTACCTTTCCTATAGAACAAGGTACAGCGTGCAGCTGCTCTGTGCTTATGCAAGACTGCTGCTCTTGGGTGACATGCAGCATTTGTTAGGTAATTGCCATGCAAGGCAATGTATGGAGCTGCTTTTCATCCCCTTGAGTAGTTTTAACATCCTTTGACTTTTAGACCATCTTTCCATCCGTTTTAGGAAGTGGATTATATCCTGCTGTTCCCTTTCCTTTTCTCAGAGGGAGGTTGAACACAGGGATGCTGTTCAGCTTGATAAGAGTAGTCATAGAGGAATTTTGGGATTTAGCCAGAGCTTTAACTATTCAGAAGCTCTTGTGAATGAAGTAAATTATCCTGAGCATATGACACTTCAAGAGGAGCATTTTATACGGTGACGTACTCGATGCTAAGAATAGCCATGATTTCATATGGTTAGATTAACCATCACGTGCTCCAAAGGTGATGGGTGTAGAGTCCTTCAGTGTGCGTGTCCTTCTGGAGGATGTGTTGGATTCTCTGCATTCTCTGTAGTCACTGGAATGTATCTGTGTCTGTCACTAGTTAGTGGGTTTATTTAGCTGCTGCAGGGCTTGGTTTGAGACATGGCTTTATAGGTTGAGTCTACATCTTGGCGTAAGTGACCAACTTTCAAATCAGACCTTATTTTAAATGGTAAATCAGATTGTAATGACCTGTGCCTTTTCTTCAGGAATAAAAGTACTGAGTGCTTCATACCATGTTTATAAGTTCAGTTAGAATTTTGACTTAATGTTGTGTCCTGTTATAAGATAGTCTTTTATGTATCTATATATAAAATCAAAGGCTCCACATCTGTGCTGATTTTTCAGATCTAGTGTATGTTGATTCCTCACATTGATACAATTAACTTATTTGGAAAACAATCTGAGAAAATACTATTCTCTTATCCCTAGAAACTGAGTTTTATTCCTGCCTCTGCTTTCCTCTCTCAGCACTCTAAGTGCCTTAGTTGATCATCTTGATATGAGGTTTAACTCGGCAGTTGATTGAACTTCAGGGAGTAAAATACACTAAACTGCTGTTGTGCTGGTGAAGACATTGGACCTGCTAATGCTCCACTGCATTGAGTTAACAATTCCCAGACAAAACATAAGTATAGATCAAGGTAAGATGCAGATAATCTCAAAGCTTCTAAGAAAAATATGGAAGCTTACCATGTGTTGAAAGTATCAAACCTTCATGGTCCTAGTCTAGTTGGTTGGATAAAAGAAAAATTAAAAGTTATTCAGAAATTTTGCCTGATGTGATGGGGTATATTTAGAGTATATACATTATGCTGTGTGCATGACAAGATGTATTTTGAGATAATACAATTTTATATATAGATCATTTGGGTGATCTCTTAAGAAATAGAAGTCTTTGTTATTCAGAGGATAGATGAGTGTTCTTTTTTTTTTCTTCAGAATATGCCCCACTAGGATTCTTGGAGGGCATTTCTTTTGGGGGTCTCTCTATCCTCCTGTGGTCAGTTCAGTAACATTCAACTCGGAAGTGCCTGTATAAGTGATGATGGTGATGTTTTAATGACACTAAATCGGGAAGAACTGGCGATACTGAACATCAAAGGATTGTCAGCATCAGGGAACTTTGCCTTTTTCAAATACCGTAGTGTTTGTCAGGGCATGAAACTTGAGTAAGTGAAGCAGATGTTCTAGACGAGCTAAGATGAACATCTGTAAATGTCCTTATGTAGCTGTGCATGCTGATGACTGGTGGAGCTGATAAAGGTTTGCAGAAGGTAAGGCATCAACAGAACCCTTGTAAATGATAGGAAGACATTTTCAGAATAATGAAGGGTTAAAATGAGCTGTCTAAACCCCACTCCATGACTCCTATCTGAAAACTGAGCCAACTCCTAGTTCAGAACATTAAGATGTCCTTGTCCCATCCCCAAAACGGGATTATTGAGAAAGAAAATTCACCCCTTTCAACCTTGTCACTTACTCCTGGAGTAAACATCCAGTCTAGGAATTAGTGTTATTAAAAATCATTTTGTTCAATCAGGGTAAGAATGAAAGCTGAAAATTCTGCAAAGAGTAAACACAGTCTATTTTTCATTTTGTTTTTCAACCTTGAAGTGTTTGGGATGAACAGCTCTTTCACCTGTGTTCAAGGATAAATGTTGATAACCAGCAGAGATAAAAAGTCAGTTGGTAAAAGATATGATGTTTCAAGTTGTCAGACTTGCATCAAGGAAACCTTGGAACAGTGAAACAAACCTGTAAGCTAGGACAAGAGTGAGATCACTAAGGTCAAGAGGGTATTACTTTAACACTTGGGGTGAACAAAAACCCTGTGTGTTTTGAAATTTTTAAAAGAATACAGATATTGTATTCAGTATCCGCTCCTTGGGATACTGTATGAGAAAATGCTGTTTGTCCTGCAAATACTAACATTTCTTTGGGTTTTGATAGGAGAGTCTGTGTAAAGGTGAAGGCAATGCAAGGTAAACACAGATGGAGTAGCTCCTGAAACCTCGTCCAGTGTTGTGTACCTTGGAACAGGGCATTGTTCCCCACTCAGCAAGGCAGTCTAAAAAGAAGGACTTATCTTTTTGGTTAACTTCTATAATTTTAGCTTTCTGGCTAAAATCAAGAAAGCAAGAAATCTGTCTGATCTTTGCAGATGAAAGATAAGATCTGGCAGGCTTTAAACTGGAGAAATATTCTTGTTCCTACATATATCACAGTTATTTTGGAATCCATGTGATAGAAAGGACTGGTGGGAACAGAAATAGTTGTGTGAGGGTAGATAGCATACAGCCGTCTGCCGAGTGAGATTACAGTTAATTGGCTTATGAAAATTAAGCAATTGTATATTAATTCCAGAAAGTGGCTCTGGGACTGATTTTTTTTCAGTAAGTTGGTGAAATATCTTCAGATTTTTTTTAGATGATTCTTATATGTAATTGTTCCTTAAAAAACCCCAATCTTGCATGTGTTTGAATGTTGCTGAATGTTTGTACAGTATGTAGATGATCAGGTAAAACAAAACAGGATATTTATAGTTCAATATACACTTGAGCATATACTTGACTATCCCATGAGTTTCAGAAGTTTATTACTTCTGTTGATATATCAGATCTTGTTTAGCAGATGGTATTTTAAAAAGTCATTGATCTCAATGCAAAGAATGTCATTAACGTAAGCACAGATTTAATTTGTGTCTATTTAAATTGCTCTAATGAAGTTACATTTATGAAGTCATTCCAGTAAATCATAAAAAGCTCTTTATTTGGAAAAAAATTACTTTTTTTTTTAATATTTCTTAATGGCTCTTTTAAAGTTTATCAGAGAGGATGAACCTATGTGCATAAAAATTTAAAATGCATTTAGGCATCCATATTCAAACATTGAACCAACACAAATCTTTCTGCAAGTTACTCATGTCATTGAAGGTGGATGGAACTGTCTTGAATGTTGACCCAGCTTGGAAAGAGCAGAGAGCAGCAACACTGCAAGCCAAGTCTGCAGTCAGCATCCTCCTCCCAGGTGTAACTGATGCTCCCACCTATATAGGCTCCACTTAATCTCAACCTCTGAACTCGAATTCTTTCTCAAAGCAACTTTGAATATATTCTGTGTCACCTGGAGAACCAGGAGCCTCCCAGTCCTTGACCTCTCTTTGCAGCATTCATACAGGAATTATTTTCTTTTGTCCCATTAGGACAGGAGAGGAGGGAAGAATGGGATTCTTGACAGTAACTTTTTTGGAAAAAGACCTATTTAAACCTGTATCTCTTGATCGTAAAGAAACCACAAACAAAAAAGCATGTCTCCTCCTAAGGATTAATTCCATGAGTAACCTTGCAAGTCGACAAGAGAGCAGACAATTCCTGTTTCTAGCAACCTGAAAAAATTTCTTGAATCCTTCCTTCTATCCAATTTGATCTCCCCTGCCATAAGAAGCAGAAGCCAGTACTTTTAGGTTTCAGAGCTATCCATTAGTCAGACAAGAGTTTAGAGGCAGGTGAAACAGCATTTACTTTACTTGGGAAGACATTTCAGGACTATGATAATTGATTTGGATATCAGTTCCTAGAAATGTGGTCATCTGGGTAAGCATCTGCATTTTAGGGAGGAGACAAATGTGTTTTAATGTTATTTTATTTAAAGAGCCCCTTTGTCTTCCTCATTGTTTCCACTGGTGAGATTAAGTCAAGGTTTGAAAATACACTAGAATGAAACTAATTAGATCTGCTAGTAATCACAGCTGTGATTATTATCACTGCAGCCTGGAATTCTCCTTGGGCAGGAAAAAGAGGCCTTCTTTCTACAGAAAGCAAAAAATGGGGTTCCTTTGGAGCAAGAGCAGACAAAATGCAGGACCTAGAAGCACCATGAGAATTGCACTTTAAAGAAAACTCATACTCAAGTGGCTCAATAGCATTCCGGTGTATGAACAAAAGCCATGTAGCCTGTATGGCAGAAATAGGTGACAGAAGGCTCTGACTCATCATGTGGAACTGTAATTTAAGTTCAAGGGGGATTTTTCTATCTTGGATCTATTCCTACTGGCTCAGATGTCTCATAAGCCTTTAGCACCTAGTTTTAATAGAACCAGAGCCTACAGTCGAGAGATGGGTTGGATGCAGGGAGCAAAATACTACTCGTCTTAAAAATATCTTCCAGCTTGAGCTGAGGTAACTTAGCACTGATAAGAAGCTTCCATTGACCTTTACTAAATTTGATTTTCTAGATTTAGAAAAGTCTCAACTCCCTAAGAATTTGCTTAGTGAAGCACTGAGAAGCAGATGCAGTGTAGGCATCTTGGTGCTTCCCACTCAGTACAACTTTTAGCAAACAAGTTCTGCCAATGAACAATGTGTGAGGGGTCACTGCTGGCTCTTATCAGTCATAAGTAGTAATTTTTATCATGTTAAAACAAATTTTATATGAAGTAATATAATATTCCATGTAAGTTTGTTTTACAAGTAATACTAATATTGGTAAAGTCGCTTACCCATCTTCAAGATCCATAAGGTATTTTTCTAATTATTATTTTCAAACTTAACAAATCTGTCCAGCCCCTTGAATACCTAATACATGAGTATTTTTTTGTCAAAAGATCAAAATGATAGTAACCTCTAACTTCAACCAATTTTTGGTAAAAATGTGAAAATATACATTAGCTATTTACACAGCTATTTCTTTTTAGGTATATAAAGTCTATATAAATATAGACCACCTCAAATGTGATGTTCCATGTGAGGCGAGAGCAAAATTACTGGTGTCATTATACACTTCCAAAATCTGAGCATCCTTTAGGTAAACTAATACAAGGTAGTAACTGCTTGTCTTGGAGGCCCATCAAGCTGTCCATAACAGATACATGAGGCAGGTTTGTATGGCTTAGGGTGACTGAAGAGGAGGCTTCAAATGGTATTTGAAACAATTCTGGTTTGTAAAGGCTTACGACTTTAGTTACTAAATTCAGTGAAGATTAGGAGATCATATTCTGGCCCTAAAGAAATAATGACAATTTTTGACTGTTCCTTTACTGCTTTAGGCACTAATGAATAAGCTGTGCTGACCATGCAGTTGTCAGGTGTTTCCTTGGGTGTTCCTAGAAGATTTTATTAGAAATATACTAGTATTTCTCAGTTTCTGATGGGGGAGTGCAGCGAGAGAAGAGAAGCAGTCTTAAACTTACCTGATTCAGTTCCCTGAAGCCCAGGCCTTGTGCAGGCTGTTCAGTGTGTAATGGGATTGGTACTGTCTTCACAGGACTGCGTTGCTGTGACACAGATCTTTGTTAATGGAGCAGACTTAATTAAGAAGTACAGAGTTCATTAGGAAATTCTGTTTCGGCCCTTAGATTTGACTAATGCAGTGACTTCCCAGAAAAAGAATTCCTCTTGGGAGCTGCATAGAAGAGTTTGGAAATGCTTCTGGAAATTAATTTGATATGGGAAATTGATTACAAAAGAGGCAGAGACACAACCCTGGTGAATCCTGAACAGCTCTGATAATCAGAGGTTAGGTGGAAAGGAGCAATTCTGGCTAAACTGTCCCTGGGTTGTTCCCTCCTTGCTGGGGGTTGTTTGCAGAGAAGCTGAAGTGCTGTAACAGCCTCAAGCTCCACTCAAGTGATGTTGTCTCCTCTTTTTTTCCGTGGCAGCTAGCTCATGTCCTTTGCAAAACTGAGAGTAGCTTAAGGCCATCATTTCATGCATGACTTGGTAAATTGTGCAAGAAAGCACTGCCAAATGAGGAGCTATGCCAGTTTTCAATAAGAGGGCCATCTGTAACAAAATGTTTTAGCAAGTTTGAAAACAATAGAGTTCTTTCCCATTTTTACTTTGATTTCATTTTGCATGTAAGTAACTTTGCAACCTCCCAAGAGTAACTTTATGTTACTGTATCCTTGTTTGCTATGCATTAAGTTTTTGTTGAGTCAAGTGGTTTCATTTCAGACCTGATCCTGCGTGGTACTGAAAAATGACTTTGCATCAATGTCACTTTTGATTCCTGTTGAAGACATTTGCCAGGGTAGGTGAAATTCAGGTATTTGTGGCACATAAGCATATAAATAAATTGTTAGTAGTTGCAGCAATAGTATCTAAATGTAAAAGTAGTTTATTGCTGGAGCTAAAACATTTTCAAATTTGGAAAGAATTCCAAGTGAATTCTTCTAGTCCTTAACCTAGCCAGTTACCTTAATATCTCATTATCATTTTGTTTCATAAAACTTAGGAAGTTGTGTGCAATGGAGTTTTCATGTACCCAGGATTATTGAGGAAATCTTTGTTTGAGAGATCTCTCAAATTGTCTTAAACTTTTGCAAAGAAGACTACCTCTACTGATAGTAGAGTAGCAATAATGTGACATCTAATGTATTAAAGTATTTTTTTTGACTAATTTTGGTGCAATTTAATGAGAAGAATTTTGGTTTTTTAAAGAGCATCATTATACTTAGCTTAACAGTGCACTTTCTAAAAGTGAGAGGAAAATTACAGAATTGTTTTCTGGAATCTGGAGGTTAAATCTGACTTTTAATTTAGCTGTCTAACATGTCTGAGGTTAAGCATCTTTCAGCTGGTACAGTAAAGCAAATAGAGAGCAAGTTAGTATCACTCACTAAGGAGTCACCAACAGAGACAGAAATCTGCCTCGTGCCAGCCCGTCAGACCCTGCTTTGGAAACACGGCTTGTACCTGAGCATTTGGCTGCTTGTTTCTGTTGGCAAGTGCTCTCTGCAACAGGTCGCTTTCAGAAAGAGGAAACCTTTTTGTAATTTAATGTTTTTTTTAGAAGGAACAGAGTAAGAAGAAAGTTCCTGACCTTTAAATATGTGTTTATGTAGGAGGCAGGCCTGGTAGGGAAACTCCAGGTGGAAAATATCCTCAGAATGCATAACTCTAGACTTCTGGAACTTGTGTTCTAGCTGCTTTTAGAAAGTACAAAGCTGCCCATGTGGAGAAGGCAATCATTTAGGGACCAATCCACCTGTCTTCCAGAATAAATGTCCATGAAAATGCTCAATGCCCCACCTGTGGGGATGCTAGTGTTTGTCACAGTGCTTTTGAAGTAAGTGTTCCCTTACACAAAATGCATGTAAATGCAGGTTTTGTTTTCTTGTTTCTGCTGAGTGAAGTTGACTTCTTATCATGTTTGCAGCTCTTTAATTCAAAACTGCGCAAACCTAGAGATGAAGTGTGAATGTCTATTAAAATCAGCAGTCTTAATTTTGAAGGCAGTTCTCAATTCTGTAGGCAGTAATCCACTTGAATTTGGTGAAGTTTTTGGGAAGACTGCATATGTATTGCCAAGATTAATCCCACTGTTTTCACAAACTTTTAATATGTTCTATTTTATTCTAATTTGTAAATTTGGACTGTTTTATCATGACATTTTACAAAATGTTATGGGAGTAATTGAGGTAGACTCATGGTATTGTTCACAGTATATTGTATACTAAGTATTTCCATCCCCCTTTTTAATGTTAGAGCCACATTTTTCACCACTGTGAATTTCACTTGCATTTGAGGATTTTGAATCTGTTTTTGCTGCTGTTCCAGTAAATCTCCTGAATGATAACACTGAAATAACCCTTACACAAGGATGGAATTGCAACTTCATCTCCAGTAACCATGACAAACATCACTGTAATATTTACAGGGGGAAAATGTGCATCCAGGGTGAAATGCAGAAATGCATTAAAACATCAAACATTAAAAAACCAAAAAAGGCAGTTGAAGATGCTTAATTGCTTTGCTTAGAAAGACTAATGTAATGTCTGAGGAAGTAATCCCTAAATAAGTTAGAAGGTGAGATTTTTCAAAGGAGGAAAAAAACCATAGACCTATGGGGGAATTCAATGATGAGACTGTCAAGAGCAGTAAAGCTAATGTGTTGTTAAAGGTCTTTGGGAGATATTTCTTGGTGTTCTGTGTCTTAATGTAGTGAAAAGCAAACTTCAGTGAGTGGACACTTGGCATTATCCTATTTGAACCCCAAAGTTTCCTCTGGCATAGGGAGTGGGGGATCTGTCAAAACGTGTGACTTTGCCTTGGAAGTATTCAGTGTAGGAACGAACATGGCTGCAAAGGATGGAGCAACGAAGAGGCCATCCCGCTGTGGTACTTAGCTGGTACATTCATTTGTGCAAAACCAAATGAGTTGTGGCAGCTGGAGCAGGATGGTGGAAAGGAAAAAGCAGGAGAGCAATGGAGTGAGGGAGAAGGCACAGTAGTGTGTGGTGGAGGGAGGTATTGTGGACTGCGGTGTGGGCAGAGGCAAGAATAGCTCTAAGGCCAAGTGGGTCCGACACCAGGGATGTGTGAGAGGGGAACGGGAGATGGAGAAATTGGCTCTAGGCTTTGAAATGGGGGATGTCGAAAGCAGGATGGAGCAGCATGGATGCCCAGATGGAGCCAACTTCTACAGAGCTGTTCTGTGATATTTGGCTGAGGTCTGGAGCTTTTAGGGCTGTTTTTAGTGTTTAAGCTGCTGCTCCACATTCATTCCAGCCCCACGGCAGGGATTTCTGTTTGACAGCCCCTGCATCAAGGGAAAGGAGAACACTCTGGGGTTTCCCGGGCTACCAACCTTTCGCTGGGGATGCTGCTGCAGGGAGAGCGCTCGAGTTTGCCACTCCTGTGCCCCAAACCCGGTGTTCTCGCCGTTCCTCCAGATCTGACACCCCCTCCCCCGATTGCCTGCGTCTGACTCATTCGCTGGTGCTTGTGCAAGCAGGGCGGGGGGGGTGGGGTGGGGGAGAAGCCTTCAAAGTATCCGCGGCTGGGCTCGGTTNGAGCGGGCCGGGCGCAGCCCGCAGCGCCGCGCAGGCGGCCCCGGGTGGAGCCCGCCGCACCTCCAGGAGCCCGTGCCGCCAGTCCCCGCCGCTTCCAGGGAGCCGAGAGCAGCGCGGGGGCTCCGCGCCTGCCGTCCTGGGGAACTGCTGCGCCAATATCGCAATTTAAAAAAAGGGAAGAGAAAAAAAGAAAAAAAGAAAGAAAAAGATGAAGACGCTTAAATGCCTCCTGCCAAAAGTAAAGAGCGAATCTCAGTTGCAATGGCTCTGCTAAAACTTGATCATGCGGGATTTCAAGCGATAAAGAGCTGCCGGGCTGCGATTTACTGCGGCGGGAACAAGTTGCAGGATGAAATCCAGGCGTTAAGGGACCTATTTTCCACTTCACTGTTTGCAAAGGAATCTACTGAAATGACTTTGAGGATCTTTAAACTGGAACTATGTGGAGGGAGAATGCAGTAAGTATGGCCTTTGTGGGGAGCCCGATGGCGCCCAGCGCTGGGGCAGGGGCGCGGAGCCCCGGGTGCCGCGCAGGGCTCTCGGCGGTGCCGGCTCCCGCCGGCCGGGGCTGCGCTCCGAGCTCCCCGCCAGCACCCAGGGACGCTTAGGGAATGCCGCCTGCTTTCCCTGGCGCGCCGGCGTCCTACATAGAGGTGGGGTTGCTTGAAGAACTATCTTCATGCATATTTACTGGGAATTCTGAATGAAAAAAACAGAGCAATCAAGCTTTCCATGGCGGGCTCTGCTACAGTGTCTCCCTGGGTTTGTTTATGGTAAACTGAGAATGAAGCTGTTCCGTTTCAGGAGCGACAAGAGCTTTATCCCACAGCGCTTTAGCTGTGCTCTAGGTTATGCTTGTTTTGAACCTGCCAAGAAAACTCTTGCACTTGATCATGTTAATTAGTTTGCTTCTAGCTGCGCTTTCCAGGTTGGATGTATCTTCCCTTAGAGCTCAAACCCGTCCATTTCACTTGGAAGGAAATGGGCAGTTGGGAGCCCAGGATTTTCCTGACCTGGATAAGATGAGGGACGTATCCCGGACGGCTGTGGACTCACGGAGCTGCTTTTAGCACAGCGCTGAAATATGTTTCTAAGTGAAGGGGGGGAACTTTTGAGTGTAGTCACTTTTTCTGTTCACATACCACACACGATTGCAGTATATTTCTTTCTCTCCTGTCAAATCTGCAACCCGACTAACGGCTTCTCCTCATCTCTTCTTCTCCCCCCGCTGTCCCGTCTCGCCCCCCGTATCCAGCCCCCCCTTGCCTGTCTCCCTGTCCGCGTAGCTGCCCTCCCGGGATGCGATGTCGCTCGCAGGCTCCGTCCGGGATCACGCGTGCGGCCAGCGGCGCGGAGGCCGCCCCTGAGCCCGGGCAGCGAGGGGCGCGACATGCCCGCGGTCGCGACATGTCCTGCAGCGACACCGACAGCAGCACCGGCACCTCCGGCAGCCGCCGCCGCTCCGTCTCCTGAGGCGCTGGGTACGTGCGGCCCCGCGCCCGCAGGGGGGCGCCCTCGCGCCGCGGCCGGGCCG
>WEKY01040130.1:227955-239633 GCA_013390045.1 Picathartes gymnocephalus | reverse complement strand
CCCGGGGCGCCGCTGGGCACGGGCAGCGGGCCGTGCCCGGGGCGGGGGGCTCGCACCGGGGGACTCGGGGTGGCCATGAGCATTCCTCGGGATCGGAGGGAAGCTGGGCCATTTCGGTTTGCTGTTCCACCGCGCTCCGTGCCGCCGGTCGGTGGGAGCCCGGCCCGCAGCGCACTCGGGCAGCACAGGGGCACTGATGTGCACTTAAACGCTCTGTTGAGTGCTCGTCTCGTTGTGTGCCCCGAAAAGAGGTGGTGATGCTGCAAGCCCTGGCTGTGTGTTTTAGCAGCAGACGGCTCTGACTGAGGATGGAGATAGGGCTGGCAGGATGAGAGGGGAGATCTGAAAAATGCCACCCTTGATTGGACAGCCCCCTTGTGTGTTCTGCGTGACGCTTTGCAACAAGCTTGACTGTATGTGGCACAGGGACTCCCTTCTTGCAGCTAGGAGAGAGCCAGTTATGGGGGTGGAAATCCCCTCGGGGCACAGAAACGGGGAGATCTTGCAGAGTTAGACCTGCTCTCCTCCCTCCTTCACATAGTTTAGATCCCTTCTGTGGCTCATCTTTCTCCCCATCCTACTCTGTCTATATTCAGCCCCCTACAGAGATTCAGTGAAGGCATGAGGTAACCAATGCAGTGATGCTCATTTATGGAACACCCTCCCCTTCAACACTAGGGACAACTTTGTGTCCGAGATCAGCAGTTCTGAGATGCTCAAGTTCTGAATGCTGCATGAGAGGATGGAAATGAATTAAGACAGAATATTGTGCTTTTGAATCTCCTCCAGAAATGCAGTAGGATTCCTTAAGCAGCAGCTGCCTAGGAGAGATCTTCAGAAATAGAACAGCATGGGTTTGGGATGCTGTGAGATGTATGGAGTACGTGGACTGGGGTTTCCACCAGACCTCTGGTTCACTTCTCTCATTTTGAGCTAAAATCTCTCCCTGTTAGACCGTGACTAAAGCTTAAAGAGATGTCCAGGATTAAGGAAAATATCCCAGATGGAAAAAAATTTTTTACCTATTTTAGCACAACAAGGTTAAAGAGAAGCATGATAATGTCTCTTTTTTAAACTATGTCCGTAATTGTAATTTTGTTGGCTATCCAGGAAGAATGTTAATGGGTCTTTTCTCTGAACTTCTGATAGTTTTTGCCTTGCTCATGGGAGACCAGCTGTAATACTGTCATTATCAAGCCAAGTTTTTGATGGGATATAAGAGGCTTGATTTGGAACTAAGGTGAAGGATGCATTATAAAAAGCTGCTAAAGTTTGCATTATGCCCAGAAGCTTTGTTTAAAACCTTCTTTAAAGATATACAGTATATATTTTTTTCTCTATGTTCTTCTTATACATTGTGATTGCTTTTACAGGGGATAAAGCTGGCAAAGATGAAGAAAATTGGCTGTGCTCTCCTGGTACTCCAAGCTCTTCTGGCACCTTTGGATCTTGTTTGTGGAGCAGAGAAAAATTATCCCATCCTGAACATTGCAGTGATTCTGGGAAGGACCAAGTCTATAACAGAGAGAGATATCAGAGCTCTCTGGACCAGGGAAATGTCAGCAGACCTGACTGTTGATATCAATGTGGTGACCCTTCTTGTGAACCAGACTGACCCTAAGAGCATCATAACACATGTTTGTGACTTGATGTCAGGCACCAAGATCCATGGAGTGGTTTTTGGAGATGACACTGATCAGGAGGCAGTAGCTCAGATCTTGGATTTTATTTCATCTCAGACTTCTATTCCAATTCTTGGAATTCATGGCGGGGCCTCCATGATAATGGCAGATAAGGTAGGAAAATTTATTAAGAGCTCTTGCTATTCTAATGTCCTTCATTGTGTTGGTCTCTATCATGAATAATTGCTACAAGCAGTTCAAGAAAGATGCTCTTAATTGTCCCTCTGTACTTAAAAAAAGTATGCATAATGGTGTCTTTGTTGATGGCTCATCAATATTCAGAAATATTTTGGGGTTCATGCCTGAAACTCAACTTTCTAACCCTATGAAAGCAGCCCTAATGAGATCGTACTTTCCAGCACATTGAATGATGGTCAGTTAAAAAGTTTTAATAGGTAATATGATAAATAAATGTAAAAACAGCCTCATAATAGTCAGTTTAAAAAATTATTTTGAGGATAAGATGTAAAATTAAAAGCAGATGTTCTGTGGTGCTTATAAGCAATAGCAAGCAATAGACCTGAATTTATTTGAATTATAATAATAGGACAATAATAAGCCGGACTTTAGTGATCCACCACAGTGTCTGAATTAAGTAGTCTCTCACACCTGAACTAACTGCATTCCATAGATGGATTGAATTAGGTTTTTGCTAACTGGATACTTCTACTTTCCTACTGTAGTTTTCATGAAAATCCAGTAAGGGGTTGCCTGAAATCTGGAGTTAATGACAAATGGTTTTGTTGGAAAACATATCTTTATGTAATCTGTTTTGAGACTGGAAGAGCAAAAGTGAGTCATGCCTCGAGTTCCTTAAGGTTGTAACAGTATTTAAGAACTCGTCGCTGGCACTGCAGCATTGATGTTGTGAGGTGATCGCAGCTGTTGCTGGAATGGGCACTCAGGGCGGGGCTGAGCTCTGCTGGGGACTCTGCCTCGACGGAAAGTCAGAGGAGCTCCCACTGTGGTGTCAGAGAGGAGAGCTCAGAGAGGGAGTGTAAGGTCTGGGAAGTCACTGGTTTGTCAGCACATTAGGATTTTTAATGCTAATTGTAACTTATTTCCTGGTATTTCCATACTTTAGGGTTCCTTATTCATTCACTGTTATTACTTCTTATGAATGACTTTTGAATAGTAAAGGGCTCTCTGAACACGTCTGAAAAGGAAGTGGTCCAGATATATTATTTTGTCAAGTAAGGGGGAAAAAGAAGCAGGAAAGTGACAATGATTAGTTATGATTGAGGAATCAGTTTTGAACTTTTGAAACTTTTTACCTCTGGAAAAGACTTTTTTCCATTGGGATAAGAGGTCTGTTTCTCTTGGTATTTTGAATGATCTTCCTTTAGAACTTGTCATACAATGGGAGGACAGTAAGTGCTGCATTATAGCAGAGAGCCTGTAACAATGGCTTTGACATCTTGATTTATACAGAAAGATCATTACAGTCAATGCTGCTATCTTAAATGCAACTGCAGTGACCAAGTTACAGAGGCAGTTATTTCATGTGCTTTTAAATTACAGTGTAGGTTTACTTGTCTTCTAAAGCTGGGTTTGTATGTATTTAGTGCTCCTATTTGATACATATTTCACTTAACTGTCTCTGCCGGTGTAAGAACACTTGAAGATCCCAGCCAGAGCTAAGTGATGAAACACTGGAGGAAATCCTTACAGAATCAGCTTCAATTTTGGTAGCAGATGCAGGATGTTACTGATATAGATCTATTTTTACTTTTATATAAGAGTGTCTAGAAAATGAAACAGTCCACTTTTTTTGTCTCAGTAAATTACTACTATTTTCACTGTATGCTAGTACTATCATTATTGTATCACTATCTTTTATTTTAGAGGTCATCAAAGTTTCATTGGCAAACTTTCCTGCTGAAATTTAGCTTCTAAGATTTCCATTTGGGAAATCAAAACTGTCTTTCGTGTGTTAAAACAAACTAACAGTAGCTTGAATTGCCTGAAGGAATTGTTTGTTCATATAACTAATATTGCCTTAATTTTTAATCTGACCTTTGCAATGTGCAGTGTCTTGCAGTGGGGTTTGGAACATCGCAGTAATGAGACTTGCATGTGTCACTCACTTAACCATTCATTTAGGAGTGAATTCCTGGGAGATGAAGTTGAAATTCACAGTGCTGTCATAAAGCCAGGGGAGATGAAATCTGAGGGAGAAGGATTGCAAATATGAAATCTTTCAAGTCACTGTCAGGATTTTAGCTGGCACACATAGGTGTTGGCTGAATTGTGAGAATTATTAAGTCTCCTGTTTTGTCTCATTCATTGAGATGCCTGGCTGTGCAAAAGATGACTGGTCCCACTCCTGCTTGTGGATATAGTGCTCTGGCACTCTAATAAGGCCATGTCGGTTATATCCTTGTTGTATGAGTTCTGTGCCAGGTAGTTGTTATGTGATGGTGAACTGAACTGAGGGCACAGGAATGAAAACTCATCTATAATGCTCTACAATGCTGACGACTTCACTGAGTGACTCAGAGGAGCTAAGCCATATTCTCTGTGGCTAATAAATACTATGTCAATGTGAATCTTGACTGAAGAGCTGTATTTGTATTAAAAAAAAAAAAAAGAAAAGTTGTTCTATATTTCCAAGAATGAGGTACGGCCACATTTGGAGTTTGCAGTGATTAATGCAGGACATAGAGCTTTTGAAGCACTGAGTCCCTGTCTGAACATCTGGGATGAGTGGTGTGCTGTCTAGACTGCCTCCTTCAGCAGCCCAGCTCTGCTTCAGTTTGCTCTGAGTTTGCCTGCACCATCTGAGGAGAGATGTTGCGTGATTCAGACATGGAAAATAGACAGGCATGTGAAGCCAATCGAACCAGAATGTTTTCTGAACCTCACTGATCTATTTTCACCTGACATCATTTGTCAAAATGCTACCAACAAACGAATGGGACACTTGGGGGTGTCTGGCACTTACCTGATCCTGACTGTGCTGCAGAGATACCTTTAGGTCAGTGCCACATGCTCTGCTCCAGCTGATTTTATCACCTGCTCTTGGCAGGAGCTCTCCTGCCAATGAATGGCTCCTTGGCTTTGGTCCCCAGTTCTGCCACACGCTTCAAACATATTTAGATGTGGGATAGTCTACTGAAACAAGATGAGAATTGTCTGGGACATCTGTGCCAGTCTGCTGTGCATCAGCATCCCTTGGAGGATGCTGAAAACAGACTGGCTGTTTATTCATCTTGTCTCTCTTGACATTTGAGACATCTCAACACAAACATTACTTAGGAACTCTTTTCTGACTTGAGCACTTGGTTTCTTTGGATACCTTTGTTTCACCACGTGCTGTGATTATAATAATAGAATTTGTGATACTTCTTTAAAAACAGAACATCATGGTTCTGTGTCAATGCTAAAAGACTTGCTTCTTCACATGTGGGAAAAAAATGCCCCTACATATTGTAAATACATCCAGGAATATTTAGTGTCTTTGAACCATATTGCTTTTGCCTATTGCAAACTCAAATCTTTCAAGAAGTCTGTCTGAAAGACACAATTTTAGGCATTTTATTGCTGTGTAGGAACTCACAGTTTTAACATAGTCAAGAAGTTTTAAAGGTGAGGGTAACTTTCCAGAACAGCTATCCAAAAGTGATACTTCTTGAAACAGGTCTGGAAATGTTATGCAAAATAACTAACTGCTTTCCAAAAGGAAAGTACTATATATTATTGATAATGATTCTATGAGAGCCGTGGAGGTTAGACAGGATCGCTGGAGGTGGTCTAACCCAGCCCTAGCTCTGTGATGAGCTAATATTGAAATCAGGTCATCCAGTCAAGTTTTGAGTATCTCCCTGGAAGTAGATACCACAGCCTCTCTGGGCAATCTCTTTCAGTAGTTAACCTCTCTCACCATGCAAATATTTTCCTTTTATCGCATTCAAATTTCCCCTGATACCACGGGCTCTTCTTCTTTTTCTGTGAATCTAAGTCCAGCTCTGTCTCAGTGCAGTTGTAGGCTGCAATTAACAGCGCTCCTTACCTGTCGCTTTCCTGGGGAGAAGGTTCCTTCAGCCCTTACTTGCACTTGCAGTCCTTTGGACTCGCTTGGATATATTGGTGTCTTGTATGGGGATGCCCCAGACAGGACAGGGGACTGCAGACACGGCCTGGTGAGTGCTGAGAGGGGAGCTCGCTGGAGCAGCTGCGGTGCTGCTGCCGCCGCAGCCTCCTCAGGCTGTGCCACCGAAAGGGAGCACTGCTGACTCATGTTCGGCCCATCCCGCGGGCCCCCCAGTGCCCTGCTGCACTGTTCCTGCCGGGATGGTTCATAAATAAGGCATCTAATTGCTAATAGGTACTGAGTGAAACTGTACTTTGAAATCTCTTTCATTCTTTTGGTGGTGATTTTTTAGGTACTTTACTGAAATACTTGCAGATGTTTGCGTTACTTGTAATTTTCACCTCATTATAGGTATAGCTGGAATTGCTTTGTTTTAGCTCATTTGAGATGCAGAAAACTATGCTGCACTTGTGCAAACCAGAGCTCTAAGAAACTGTGATTAGAGCTTGCCCACACTGCTGGCTCTGGAGCATTTGTGCTCCCTTATCTGTACATGGCTTTGTTCACGATCCTGAAGTTTCTCCACACGTCCTCCAGCTTCTTTGCCAAATGTCTCCATGGTGCAATGATTCTCTAAAGGACCAAAGAGGTTCAAAAGCCACACTTAGCTTTTGTACTATGTGTAAGTGTGCTTCAACTCTTAATGCTTTCAAAATTGTCTGATGCATGGCAGGGTCGTGTTGTATTGGTTTTTTTATTGTAGAATCTTTTCTGGAGGTCATACTACATGGAATGTGCTCATTAATTCATACGTCTGCCATATGTGTATGTAGATTTCTGTACAGCCCGTTTAGTTGACTTGTAAAAGCAGTTCTGTATTTCATTATAGAAAATTGTAAATTTAAGACTTTCTGTAATAATATTTCATTCCTGCCCTTACTGATGTCTGATGTTAGCATGTGTATGGCACTGTGCTAACATACCATGTCTGAGCATGATATTCACCTTGACTTTGTTACTGCAAAAGACTGCAAGATTAAACTGTCGGTTAATAAATACTTTAGTGCAAAATTAGCACTATTACAACTGGTGTTTCAGGTCTAGACACAGTAGCCCACACTACTACATAGTCTGTTGCACACAATATTTCCAGCTTCTGACTCATTTAAAGAAGCAATTGAATTTGATTTTCTTCCCTTCTAGCTGTGTAAAAGCCCCTGTGGAAAAAATAACCTTCAGATAGTCTAATTTTTATTTTGAGCTGCAATAAAAATGTAGCATTGACCCCCTTGCAAATCTGTGTTTACTTGTCTGTATCCATGAGAGCCAATCTAGATGTACTTTTTAAGAAAGTCTTGCACATCCATAACATTTTTAGAACTAGAATGTAATCTGTGGTAGTACCTTTTGCACACACGTGCTGTAATCATGGTATTAAATGGTTAAAAACGTGCCTGAGATCTGTCCTGCTGAGGTGAATGAAGGAGTGGATATAACACCCCGTGTTTTACCTCCTCAGGAGGCAGTGCTGTGCGAGGGTGAGGTGGTTGGGATAGAGCCTGCTGGTTTAGACACTGCTATTCCTGTACTGGCATGGCTGGGAGAAAGTAAAGCTCCAGCAGCTGCTGCCTTTGCTGCTTCAGCTGGGTCGTGGAACTCAGAGGAGCATTATATTAGTGATGTTAGCTTTGCTTTCCTGCTTGCTTTCTCGCTTGCTTTCTCCTACTCTTTTTTTCTAAAGGGTTTCCTAGCTATTTCTGAGGTGATGCTATTCCTCATTCTCTTGTCCACATAAGTTTATCCCTTTTAATTCAGTGAAGGAAAACATGGATGAATTTCTGGAATACTGCAAGAGTAGACTTGAACTGTCACTCTTATGGAGCTCAGGGCAGGAATATTTGGTTTTTCAAAGTAGAAGGGAGGTAGTTTTGAAAAGATTAGGAATCTTGCTAACTAATGAGCAGGTTGTAGGACATGGAAGTCTTCTAGAGTTTACTTGATTTTTCATGTAGTTTAGATGTGGATAAGTTCCTGATATTTTAGTTTGCTTAAATTCGCAGCTGAGCTGAGGATGCAGGGTTGGTTTCTGTACACCACTCATTTAGGAGAGAGGAGTGTTTGGCTTCACTTTAGTCCTTTGCAGTAAGCCATATATTTTCATCTCAAAGGTACCGTTATCTTTCTCTTCAGACTGTTCTTACAGGTCTCGAAAATAGAAATCCTTAAGTGTCTTTGTTTTGAGCAACAACGTCTTAAAACTGCTAGCAAGTCCCTGTTGTAGATCATCCATGCAATCTCTCCAAACTATTGCCTGCCTATGGGTAATTATAACACAGCAGACTCCTGGGCTGTGAAAGTAGGACACAAGACCTTCAGCATAATTTTCTGCTTGCAGACATTCCTGGTGGCATCTTTGAAATTTATTTTCCCAAGAACATTCTCAAATACAAAACTAAAAATTATTTCTTTTAAGCTGTAAAATAAATATAGACTATTACAAAATACATAGCAAGTTTCTGACAATCAGAGAATATCCAGAGAATGTACCTGAAAGTATAAAATTATGCAGTGTACAGAACAGAAGGGCTTTGATATAATGTCAAACACATTTGTGTTTCATCTATTAATTATTTTGAGGATGCTTAGATTATTTGAATAGACAGTTCATTAGTGTGTTTCATCACTTATTTGAACTAACAATTTAATTTGAAGAATTTCTTGATAATTTTTTTTGATCCTGCTTGGAAGACTCAGGGATAAATCTGCCTACATGGTGATGGTACAAATGGTTTTGTATAGATGCACAGAAAAACTTTGCAGGCTGTAGCTTTTATTTTTTACAAATCTGTGGTCATCTGGTTTGTGTGTACTTTCTCTTCCCCTCTTCCCTCCTCCTTTCTCCTGTGCCTCCACTCTTCCCTGGAGCTATGAAGTTGTGTGGATTTTACTGAGAGAGCCCAGCCTGGATTGTCTCCACACCATCTGTCACCATATTGTTCGTTTAAATCCTTGAGATATTTTCTTCTGTACTTCACTGCAATAAATACATAAAGCTGCAGCAGCATCATTGGCTATTTACATTAGATTTAGACGTAATGTCCTTAGGAGGAAACCCCTGTGCTTGCAATTGAGGTGCATAAGCTGGAGGCACAGTTTGTAGAACCGCCTGTGGCTCAATTCTCTGAGTGCAGAGCTCTGCAGTGTGTGCAGCTCCAGCCCGGGGCCCTCTGGCTTCTCAAGGGGGACACCCAGCTGGGGCTCTCATGACCCTGGAGAGACAGTGCTGCTCAGGGGTTGTGCTCTGGGGTCCCCACTCTTTCGAGGAAAATGTTTTGTGCTCTTCGGTAAATGTGGGATGTGTCTTCCTTTGTTCTGAGGCTTAATATTCTGGGTCAGGGAAAAGTTGAAACTCGCAGGCTCTGTGAATCCAGAACTGGAAATAGGGTTGGTTAGAAGGGGGAATGTTTTGGAGGGAAATTGAAGTATGCAGGAGAAATGTAGTATAAAAGCTGAACAACCAACAGGAAAGAGTTTTGCTCCTATGCAAATGTAATATTCTGAGTTGCAGATGGAGGTTGCTTGGTGCCCAGCATCTCTAAGTTTGTGATATACAGTTAACATTGTCTCCTGTCCCTACAGCAGTTTTCCCTGTACTTTCCATACAGATGAAGCTTAAGTGATCAAAAAGCCTCAGTGTTTGGATGGAGAAGGAGGTTCCAGGTGTACAAGTTGTCTCTTTTTTGGAGAAGAGCAAAATTCCTCTGGAGAAAGGTCTGTCCTTTCTGGGACTCAGCCACGAGGGGTCCTGGGCTGAGGGGTAAACAGGGTTCCCTGATCAACCTTTGTGAGTGATTTAAACCTCTTGAAAAAGGAACAGTTTCTAGTCCAAATTTGTGACTAAGATTTTATTTGCATACTGATTCTTTCAGCTTCACTTGTGGATTAAAGAAATCATTCATAAATGTATGTATGTAGATGGTTTGTGTAATCAATTTCTATTCTCTTCCCCTCTTCAACAGCTATAGAGATTGAACTAAAATTAGGAAATCCAGCAACATATCTGATGTCAAACTGGTCATAAACTTTTAGAGCATGGCAGTAACTCCATTTGATTGTACATTGGTTAATCTTGCTTAGATTAACCTATATTTGGACTGGGGCAAATTCAAAGCAGACGTACATTTCCTTCTGGCTCTAGCACACTGAGAAACACATTAAAGGGTTCTGGATGAAATTTGACTAAAACGCTGTAATATTCTGCATAAGACTCAAAAACAGTCTCCATTTCTTTTGTATGACATCTTTTGTTTCATATTTGGGCATGATCAGACCTGAGAAACTGAGGTCTGGTTTTTTTTGTATACATGCAGTTTCTTCTCCTGCTTTCTCCTGGATTCCCTTGCTGAAGGTGGAAAAGGAAAGATGAGAGGAAAACAGGTGATAATCTTCATGCTTTTAATATTTTTTCAAGGACTTTGATTTACCTACTCCTTGGGATGGAGCCTACAGGTAGTGGTGTTCTGGTGTGCTGCATTGGCTGACACTACAATTTCCCAGTAGGATCACATTTTGGAGTAGCTTGGATAAAGTAGATTTTTTTTCAGATCAAGACCATGTATCTTTCAACTTTGTGCATCCCTTGATTTGGGTTTTGAGTTAGCTGTCTTGGAGAGGTGCTTCATTGCCAGATGACTCCTCAGTCAGTGTTTCCTGTCTCCATCACAGGTTTGGGAAAGTAATTTCCTTCTAGGCTTTTAATGAAGATAGGATGATGTTTCCTTGTCACAGGTTCCTTGCTGCAGCATGACTGAGAACACCAGTGTTGGTCTTGCTCCATGGCCTCTGCTCAGTGTTTGTGACTGTTTATAACTGCCTTTTGTGCATCTTGCAGCAAGGTATTTCTATAAACATGTTTAATTCAAAGGATTGCTGGGTGGAAAGCTGCTTATCTTTTACTTTTTTTTTCCTTTTCTTGACAGTGGTGGTTTGTTTTTAGTGTCCTAACTTTTGGTTCAAGATTTCTGTAACTTCATTGATGCAAAGTTTTGTCTGTTTGTGCTGAGCAGTTTGCCTCTCCACGTGACTAAATTAGCAATCGGGCTGCTTTGTTTTCACTGCATTGATTTTGTGTCTAGGGGAAACACACTGTGTGTGCAGAACCACTACGAAAGAAGAAAGGGCAGGGATTTTATAGCCACCTTTCAGCTCGACAAAATGTGCAACACAATAGGTATGACAGAAAATAGAATTAAGGTAATCTGTTCTAAGTAACAAGTTTCTTTTAGGAGTCACAGAAACATATAATTATCAGACAAATTGCATGCTATTTTTTGTGTGTGAGCCTATTTAAGAGTTCTGAGTAAATTGTGTTGGCGTAGGCATCAGAGCTATATCAAGTACCTAATTGGGACGAGATAAGGCTTGTGAATACATCATAAGAAAACAGATGCCAGAATTATGAGAAGTGTCTGTATTCTAGTCAAGTACCATTTAGGATCGTCTGGTTTATTTTCAGCAGTCACATTATTTTTGTAGGAAACAAGGTAACCCTGTCCTTTATTTTGTTTTGATCTGTTTGTTATCCTCACCTCTCTCCTTTAGCTGCATTTAACTACTGTTATCTGCAAAAAGGCTGACATTTCCTTTTGTGGAATCTGGGTTCCAGAGAAAGATTTGGATGGCACAACTGCATAGCATTTGAAACTTCAAGCTCTATTGCTTAACTAAGTAACAGCAAACTGGTACAGAAGTTGTGAAAAGAAATATTTGCCTTCTTCACTTGCTCTTAGACTGGATTTTCCTTACCTAGTCCATTGTCTGCCAACCTCCTTCACCCAAGTGCTGCTTCCAAATACCCTCCTCTGATGGAACCTTCTGCTGCACCCCATCCATTTGCTATTTCACTTTATACTTGACTGTCATGTTAGTCAGGATGGTGAGGATGGTGCTTTTTTTTTTTTTTT
>WEKY01040130.1:191367-227940 GCA_013390045.1 Picathartes gymnocephalus | reverse complement strand
TTTTTTTTTTTTTTCATTTATTGCCTTAGTTCACTTCTAGGAGAAGCAAAGCTGGGTAGGAGGGAATACACCTCTCTCCTTAGAATTCTGTATCCCTGAATTTTAGGAATACTGGGACTCTTTCAGTGTACACAGAACACAGAAGACAGTTGCTAAAATAATCGTAATTGGAGCAAATAAAAATTCTCTGAGGTCTCAAGAACAAGGTAAAAACTATGAATTTAAGCCAAACCTATTCCTATTTAATAAGCAGGAAATAGAGGAAAGGAGTATAAACCATATGAACCAGGTGAGCTAGGGCAGTGTTGGTGGGGAGCTGAGGTGGTGATAAACCGGAAATAAAAATTACTGATGGAAGTGACCTTTTGTGAAGAAAACAGTATGAGAAAACCAGAATTACTCAAAATTCTGAACAGTTTCCATCTCTATCTCTCCATGGTTCCTGACCTTGTATTTTGGGCACTCCTTTTCAGTCCTAAGTCATTCCTTCTGCATTCATTGACTAGTTTACATACTTGTACAGGGAGGTGCTGGCTTTTCCTGTTGCAGTGTGGTTGGTCTGGGCTGTAGTTAACTATCTGGAAACTGATGTATTGGAGTATCTACTTGTATCCATTCTAATGCAATTTAAAATTTCACTACTGCTCTTGTTTTTTCCTTTATTATAACCTCTGAGACAGGGTCAGTCTATTACAGGCTTTCCTGAAATAAAATCTTCCCCTTGTTTTGCTGTGCACTTGACTGGCTACTGGTGCTGTTCTGTGTAAGCATTCATTTCTATAAAAAATGGAAAAAGTTTTTGATAATTCTCTGATTTGTAGTAATTTAAGTACTTTTTTCTATGCATCTGTGTTCACTCTGTTCAGGTGCTTTGTGGGAATGCCTACTACTTTGCATTTTTTAGTAACTGGAGTCTCAAAATATATTCATAATTCCTTTTTATAATTTAATTCCATTCTGAATTTCACATCTCTCATTAGGGCCTTTAGAATACTTGTGAACAGGACAGACTGACAGGAAAAAAATATGAAAGCAAATTTATTCCCACGGTGTTGAGAGGTAGCTAATTATTCAGTCTCCCCTGTATGTGAATGTATTGTGCTGTTACTTTAAAAATACTGTTTGAGACTCAGGTTCAGTGGCACTTGGTACCTAAATTGTTATTATGTGCACTGAACAAAGTTTTAGATCCTGAGTGACATAAATCCTGATGTTGTCCAAGTGACTGGTTGGATCATGAGGCTGAAAATGAGCAGTGTCTGCAGAGAAGAGAGCACAGGGAAGAGCCAGGCAAGGACAGCCCGGGCTCTTTGCAGGGTGAGCTCACTTGTGGAGGGGAAAATACAAATTACATGATCCCCTCCACGCTTTGGGTCAGGTAAAGACAAAAATGATCTTCATAGCTATTTCCAGATATACTTATCCTGTCATGTTTACCAGTCTTAACAACTGCAAAAGTAATGTCACACCTTTTCTAACCCTTCTCAGGCTTCAGGCTCTTGCACTCCTGTTATTTACTATCCACCACTATTTTGTAGTATAAGAGTAACTGAAATATTTCCAATGATCAATGAAAAAAATTACTCTAAGTAGGTGACTTAGGACAGGTGCAAATAGCAGAAGAAAAATCACATTATATTAACCTGAACAGTTGCTCCGTACCTTCCCACTATATACAGATATTTTCAGATTCCCAATTTGTCATAAAAACACATTGCATTATCTCTGAATAAAAATTTAAATGAATATGCAGGAAGTTTGTGGATACAGCTGTCACCTGCAGTATGTGTGTCTTTACTGGTCACTGAAAGCCTTACCAATCTTTACTGTGCTTGTTGAAATTGTTTTAAGTTATTCTTTCTGGTTCCTTCCTGGTATGGGATAACTCCTGGCTTAAGAGAAGCTAGTTTTTGATTTACCTTTTTTACAGTATGAGGCAGAGATCTTAAAATAGGGAGAGGTTTCAGGCATTAATAAAATGTAACAGTCCACCTCAGCAATCCTTATTCCAGTGTTGGTCCTATTGATCTGTTAAGCTGCAGTGGAGCCCTCAGTGGACACTGCCCGAAAGCAGTGGAAAGAAAACAAGCTAAAATATGAACAAACTTTGCTCATTTCCCACACTCTACTGCAGTTTTTAAATGTATGAAGTAGGTTAAAGGCATGCAAAACCTTAGTTTTAAATAAGTTATGCAGAAAAAGCTCTCTAGGTCAGCAAAGGCATTTCTAAAAGCTGAGGAGCAAACTTCCACTTGGAAAAGATAGCTTGCAGGTCATATACAAGTCTCTGTGGAAAGCAAAAATCCTGCTTGTGGGATCCTGACTTTGCTGTGATTGATTTCATTGGGAAGTAAAGGACGAATAGGAAGTGCAAAGTAAGCAAATTCTTTAAATAATTAGTTTTTAATGCTTATTTAATTGCTTTTCCTGAAAATTTCAAAGCTGCCATGTAAAGAGATAATGAAGGGGTTTTTTCCTTTCTAATGAGGGGCTTAATATGTTTTTTATGTAATAGTCATAAAGCTACAGACATATTCTTGTAATATCTGAGATGGAAAGGCCAAGCACACAATAGGCTTAAAGCATTTTCTGCTCAGAAGAGCAATCTCTAGTTAAAGGAATGATTTGGTTTGTTAGGGGCTGCACTTGGGCAGCGCTCTCTCATGACATACTGGATTGCTAGTGAAATACCCTGTTGACAAGCTAGTTGGTTTTATTTGAGTTAAACCTGATAACTTAGTTAAACTTCATTTTAATAGTTAGATTTCTAGCTTACTGGGTCATTTTGAGGTTTCATTTGCATATTCCACACAGTTAAAAATTCTGGTATCAAACAGCTTTTCTAATTCAGCTCAGATGGTGGAATATTTTCCTTCTTAACAAGCATTCTAGTTTGTATTAAAAAAAAAAAAATTCTTCTTCCCTTAGTTTCTTTTTAAATCAAGTATGTACAGTAAACTTGGCTCCCTATTGAGCTGGTTTAATCATTTGTTTTTCCCATCTGCAGAGAGCCAGTTCCCAAAGTAACTTCAAAGAGCCTTGCTTGAGTAAAAGCTTCCAGCTTTGGAGCAACAAAGATTACAGCAATATGCTGATGCAACTGCTTGGAACCTCTGGCTGTCTTGACACGGACAATACAACTGAATATTTCCCTCTATTAGTCTGTTACTATAGACCTTAAATGTTTGTAACTGAGAGTTTTGCTGCCACTTTGCTTTTGCCTCCCGTGGTGACTGCACGGTGTGATGTGTTACACAAGTGCACAGACGTGGCGTTTGTGGGCTCAAGGGGATCGCTGGTGTTCTGGGTCCTGAAGTGATCTCATACGTAACTCCAAGAAGAAAACAACCATAAAATCCAGCCTTGATGTAAATTGTCTATAGACAAGTCTGAAGACTTGCAGCAGCAAACGCAGACTATTTGTAATATTTTAGATTTTTGCAGGCTTTAATCAAATGATGAAGAGGCTTCAAGTGAAATGGCTCCTGGGAGAGTGGTAACTTCCCTTTTTCATTTTTAAAATTTTCTATGTTGACATGTGTAATCTCTAAGCTTGCTGAAAATAAAATCAATCCCCTGCCCAATACAGGGATATGGGATGCATATTTTATAGCTAGTGGATATGTAATGTTTTTGAATGCAGTAACAAACTGAAAGTTGTTAAAATAGCCAGTGTTTGTGAGAATCTGCTTCATACTGAGGTCAATATAAGTAATTGTCTTTATTTCTGTGATCTTCCTCACTAGTGACTGTTCCTTATTCATAATGTTATAGTCCAGTGGTTGTCATCATTTTGGAGAAAAGCTTAATTTTTTTTTTCATTCCCCCCCCCCTTTTTTTTTTTTCTGCAAAACTATCTGAAAATTGGTGTGTCTGGGATTTGTCCCAAATTAATTTCCTGTGGAGAGAAGAGTTATGAGTTTGGTCTCAGTACAACAACTCTTTTTGGATTATAATATCTGTCAGTGGAAATGCACTACTTTGGTTTTAACTGAAGCTATTTCAGATCTTAATTTTTGGCTTAATTGAATCCTTACCACGAGCATATCTAATTCTGGCATACTATTTCAATTGCACAGACTTTAATTTCTGACTAAGGATTGGAAGGATTAACCCAGATTTTAGCAGTTCTCTCCATGACTGGGTGGATAGGATTTAAATCTGTGCTGCTCACTGTGGCTGTTTATTCTAGTTTTTGATTAGTTATGTCTGTTGACCAGGATGGGAAATTTTCTGAGGTTAAGACTACAGCTAAAAGAAGTATGGTGAATTCACTGGATTGCATTGTATTTGCATTAAAAATACAGCCCAAACATGCTTTGCCTGTTTATGGGAGCACAATTTATAGTTTAGTATAGTCTAGATTAATTTTGTAGTTTGAAGTATGTATAAATTTATCATTTTTGAGGCTGTAGAAAGATATATATTAGAAAAAAATAATTGGGTATAACAGGAATGGCATTAATGGGACCCAGTTGTAACATCTTGTTAAGGACTGGCTGAATGCAACAAATTTTTTGGGCCAGAAGCTGGAAGGATGTTCCTGTATTTCATTTCTATCAATGCAGCTATTAGAAATAGAGACAACTTCACTATGCAGGAAATAAAGAAATTTATGGAATACTGTGTGCAATTAGTCTCCCACCTTCTACAAAGCCCTGATCCTGTAATGAGCTTAGAAATTAGTTACTTCAGTGACCAGGGAATGAAAGTCTCACCTCCAGGAGATGTGGTGAGTTGGTTTTGTTTAATCTAGGAAAAATGGGCCTGGGAGGAGGATGTGGTGGCTGGATGCAGGATGAAGAAAAACTGATTAAACAACATAAAATGAGTCAGAGGATCTGAAACTTAGGTAGGCATAATTAAGGTAGAAAATTGAAAGTGATGAATCGTATTTAGATGGAAAAGGAAGCAGCTCAGGAATGGCAAGAAGCTGGCTGATGTTATGATGGAAGCTGGTCAATGAAGAAGGATGAGCAGGTTCTTTCAGTGTGTTCTTTCTAATTCTGCATTCTTCTTTGCATTCACAAACAGCTTGAGACTGAGAAAACCATGCACCACTACAGTAACATTGCCTCCACATCTAGTCAGGCTTATGTAAATGTTAGATTTGGTAAAGGTGAGGTGGGAGGAGTAGGATACTGATGCATTCCTTATCAGACAGTCAAGGATTGTGCTCATCAGCCTTGGAAAGACAGACTGACCTTTGGATTCTTGTTGGAATGTGGTGAACTACGTTCTAAAACAATTTAAAAGCCTCATTTCCTAGAAAAGAATCTACTTTTAATTTCTGGGAAAATGTTATCTTTACTTTTTTATGTGAAGCAGGGGAATTTGACTTTTCTTTGGGTATTTCTGCCTATTTGTATTGTGTTCTTTTCATGCCTCAGGCAGCAACATAATTCTCAAGAGAGATGTGATGAAGACGTACTCTCCACTTGGAAAAACGATGCTGTTTGCTGCTTGTCATCCTGGTCTGTTAGGGAAAAAGAGAACCCCATACCAGCCCTGGAGCTGCATGGCTGGAAGGATGCAGTATCCACAACAGAACCCTTGTTTTTTCTGGGGTCTAGTCTGAGCCTAAGCTGGAGGTGATGATGTCTGCATGTCAGACATGCTGTGTAGTGCTTTACGTGACCTAAGTTTGTGGGCAGTCTTGCAGTTGCAGCTGGACACCCAAAACATTGTTTTTGATGTCTGTGCTGGATGTTTGTTGCCATTCTCTGGTGGTATTTCTGTCTGTAAATAATCAGGTGTTCTAGACCAACCAATTGTTTTTGACACTGAAAAATGTCTTTGTCAGTATTCCGACTCATTTAAAACTTTGTTTCGTGGACTAAAATATTTTTTTAGTTCTTTCTTTTGCTCTGGAGAAAGTGTTTGTAGTGATTGCCATGACACATAGGGGAATGTGCCATGGGCTAATGCATATGTAGGGAATATAACGAGGTGATGATAATGTGATTATTATAAGTAATCTGGTCAAGGGGGTAGAAATTGCTATATAAGTACAATAATATTTTCTTTTCACTACTGTCCTGAGGAAAGGATGATTTCAGGTGTCTGCTGACAGTCTTCAGGTATGAAGGGTTCTTCAGAGACAACACACTTCATCTGGCCTTGTTGAGCAACTGGAAATGAGTGTCACTATCACTGAGAATTTCATTTTATTATTGAATAACTCTTAAAACAGGCTACAGATGGCAGTGCTTTTCAGAATCTATAAAGCTTCTCTCAGGTGATGATACACAGCAGAACATTAGGAAAGGAAGACTGCAAAACTTTAGTTATGCTGCATTATTTTCTTGCCATTTTCTGTGGCTGTGTTTAAAGAACTGAAATGATGTCCTTGCAGGAATGGACTATTCTTCCTAAAACACTTCAATGAAGTGAGCAAAATCTTTTTTTCTGATGATTTGCTGTGGCTGGAGAGGAAGGTTTAAATGATGTGTTAATGAATGCTAGAGATGGTCTACAATACATGGTTAGTTTAGAACTGTTTGTATTTTTTTCCTCCAAATGAAGGTTGAACAGCAAATTGGGTAAAATTCTATGTCAAACCCTGTTTCTTCCCTGAAGCAATTCTCACCTTTTCCAGACTTCATTAATACTGGAATTCAAATCTCTTTAGCTCTTACAGCTGTTTCATTTTCAGGACCGTCAGAGGCCAATTATTTTGTTAAAAAATGCTTATTAATGAAAATATGGTACCATGTAGAAAGAAAAGACCAATGCAGATGGAAAAAAAAAAAGTGCTTTAGAAAGTTTAAGGCCCTCCTCGCTGTGCTTTTGGAGAGAAGAAGAAAAAATCAGAATAGCGTTCTGGTATTTTGAGTGTTTGCGTGATGATGCTTTTTTTTTTCCCAGTGGGACTGAGGTAAAAAGTCTGTTTCCTTGTACTTGTGTCATTAAACAAGGAGGTATGAGGTGCTGGGAAAAGTTAGTGTAGTTTTGTGAATCCCTTGCCAGGCACCAGTTTCTTTTTGAAGCATATGCCTTAATCTCTGAGTTAGCACAGGCATTATCACCCCGTATTTCTGTTTTCACGGGTTTACTGACGAGACCACGCGCAGAGTCATGAAACAAAGTTGTATTGCTAGCGCAGCCAAAACTCCTGGAACTGCTTCCATGTCCACCAACAAAGCCACATTTGGATTTTTTCTCCTCTTGTTTCTTTTATCAACTGAGGTTTCAATTTTTGATTTTGAGAGGACCACCATCTACTTTCAGCTTTATGTTCTTCAAGTCAGTTTTGTCTTGATTCCCCTGATCCCTCCCCTGTGCGTCCGCTGTCTCTCTGTTCTAGACCTACTTTGCTGGGAGAGCTTTGGAAAAGTATTCTGAGTTTAAGTTGTCTCTTCCATTTCTTTGCTCTTTTGCTGCATCTGATCTAGTGTGACTGGCACAAAGAAGCCCTCAGGGCCTCAGCTGAGTTGCCTATGGTTTGCCTCTGCTTTAAAAGTGAGAGTTGGCCTCCTGCCTCAGTTTCATTGGAAATGCCTTGGAATGGCAGCTGTGCTTTGTCTGCTGTTTTGGACAGAAAACTTGCAGAATTTACTCTGTGTTTTTTCCAAAGTGAAGATCAACATACTGCAAAGAGAGCAAAACATTAAGAAACATCTAGCAAATCAGCAGTCTGGTCTCTTATGTTGAATGGTGCTTTTGAAAAAACCTCCATGCATTCATAATTGCTAATTTTAGTCCAAGTTAAATATGATCTCAAAATCAGACCCTGATTTTCGAACCTGACTGTTCTCACAGTAAGTCTGTAAGTTTATAAGTAGCTGTCTGAATGGATATGCAGGAAAATTTGTAGTCCTTAAAGTCCTAAAGTACAATACCAGTCAGATACAGGTGTGTAAACAGCTCTTGCTCATATATAAACAATTGATCAGTTGCTTTCTTTGGTGTCATCGTCTATTGAAGTATTTATTTTCTGCTCTTGTCTTTAAGAGGTGATTAATGAGCCTGTAAGTGATAAATTTACTGGTGATGTTGAGGCATTTCTGTGACAGGGAGGAATGTGCAAAGTTGCAGGTGTGTCTCCTAGAGAAGGGTTATGTGGGGCAGGTTCCTTCACTCCTCCAGCTACCAGGAGGTCTGAAGTTCAGGCTGCGACTTTGTCCAGGGGATGGTAAATCTGCTTGCCCAAACTTCAGCTGTGGTTTGGGAATTAGAGCCGTTTTTACTTCATCGTTATTTCAGACATGGAAGGTTGAACTGTGCTGCAGTGTTACCTTATTCCACGTGCTCTCTGCTCAGAGTTTTTGTGTATGCTGGTAATATTTTATGGTTGAAACAGCAGAAATTAGCAGACACGCAGATTTGGAAGGAGTGACTAGCTAAAGAGTTATGACAAAATGGACCAGAGGATGCTATTACTCATGCTGTCAGAAAAATAGTTTCTGTAAATTATATTATTTCAGTCTTTTCAGGGGATGGGGGAAAAAAATCAACAACCCAACATATTCCCACTCTGGCACTTACTTACTTTTCTCATTTTCTCCTAGCCTAGTGACTAGTCTGTTTTTGACCCTACCAGGTGTATGAAAATCTGTATTTTCCTCTGGCATGTTGCCACGTTGATTAAAATCCCACTGATCTTGTTCCCTTTGGGAATTGCCTTGATGAAGTTTGAAGTGGTGAACTGTGAACTGTCTTCCACTGCAAAGTCTATTGGGTAAATAAGTTAGAAATCCCAAATGAGAACAAATGCCCTAATAGGATACTGGGATTGAATATTAATTTTGTTACCAAGTATTCCCAGTAGACTTGTAATCCACTGGCTGTTCAAGTAACCTGATTTTTCAGGTCTGAATCATCAGTATGGCAACAAGTACCTATGAAATAATATGTGGGTAATGAAATGTTCTTTCTCAAACTTTTATTGGCCTTTCATTGCGGACAATACACCTTTGATTACTGGGAAAGACAATTTGTCTTACTGGGAGAGAAAATTTGTGTTCCATCTGGGAATAATAACAGAGTGTGTCTGTAGAAGAAAGATAAAGCTGAGAATTTTTGCTGTGTGCCAGTGTGCAAAGTCCTGCAAGTAGTGTGCTATTGGATGAGTTGGTTTTAGCCCAGAAATATGTATCTTGTAGCCTCTTTTTATTGGATGTATCATATTTCTCCCTTAAACTTGCTATTTGTTATTAATGATAAATAACATTAATTTGTCCTATAACATAGAAGTTAAAATGGCTGCATCAGTGAGACTATGGGAAAATAGTTGGTTATGGGGGAAAAATGGATGTGTGAGGTATTGTTGTAGAGGGGGCAAAAGCACTGACATTTATCATATGCGTAAATGCATTTTCTGATTATTACATGAATGGTGTTATAATTGCTAAGAGAAATGTATTTTATATAGTTCATGCTATGAAATCCATTATTTAACGTAGTTGTGTAGTGTATGCAAATATACTGCAACCTAAGCAGCACTTCACGTTTTAAGGTTTTTTTTCTTCTGGTTCATGCTCAAAGGTGTAAACAGAGAATGTCTACATAAAAGAACAATTAACAACTACTTACCAAAGAAGTTTTTAAACAGGGATCTCAACTGATTCCTCCTGTTTGTGTGCTTGTGGCAGGAAATTAAAGTCTTTACAAAAGACTCTTCTTGTCTGGAATACTGTTGAAGTGATAGTTACAGTTAACTGTCTCTCTCTTGGAATATAGAATAATTTCTTTCTTAAAAGAAAACAGAACAGTGCTTTGTTTAAAGATAACTGATAGCTTGCCTCTTCCAAATTGTGAATAATGTCAGGATCCCCATCTTGGCATGCACTACTGAGCTATTTTCAGGAAAGTGCAAATAAAAGCTATAATTCCTCCTGGCACATCAGGGGTGTAATGGAGGTGTCTGGCAGCATTTCAGTAAAACAATTAGGTTTAGTGGAAAGGATTCCCTCTAGACATGACTGTCAGTCAAAGTATAACTAGAGGGTGAGAAGCTACTGCTCAGCCTTGGTACCTCTGGGACAGCAAGTTTTGAGACAGCCAGCACAGGTGATCTGTAATGCTTGTCCTAATGTCTTTGGATTTACAGCTTGCACACTGACAGGCAAAGTGCTTGAAAATTAGACATATCACTCGTCTCGGAGATGAGGCAGAACTTCAGATATTTCAGTGTTTGCAGTTTGTAACAGTACGTGGGGAAGGCAGCTGAGATGTGGCTAAATGTTGGGAAGAATTCTAGAATGGAATTATTTATTAAAAATAAGTTTTAGAAAGAGATCTGAAACTCCATTTGGCTCTGGTTGCACAGGAGCACGATGACATGATGATTCACTTGCTTTGTGTAAGTGAACAATTGTCACTTGCACCTCCACAGCTCACTGTGGGGAATGTAAGCAGTGACACAGAAGCAGGTACTGGATGCTTCCTTGACCAGACCTAAGCAGGGACAGTACAGCACCTGGCCAGTGGAAATTTGGTTTCAGAGGTTTCATAATGAAGTGTTCTTCTGCAAGCAGAGTGAAATTTGCTTTCTCTAACTTTTATTTCTGGCAGTTCAAGTTGGTGAGATGTCAAAAGCACTCGTTACAGTGACATTAATGGTGACAGTTCCTTCAGAGTGATTGCCTTCTTTTATCAGAGAACACAGGCAGGGCTGGTCTACTTGGAGCTTGCCTTGAGGGCACAAGCTGCTGCTTTACACTGCGGATGGGTATCTGGAACTTTCGTTGCTTAATTATTTAAAGTATGTAACAAAAAAAGTGATGATTATTATATTCCTAATTGAACTTGTGAAAAATAATATGGGAGTCCCTCCTTCTCTTATTTTGTATATGGGAATTGGCTTTTTGGATAGGATGTATAGAATAGGGCATGAAAATGTTAGATTATTTTCTTTTTTGTGTTATAGTGACTTTTCTTAAAATACTTCCTCACTTCTTGTTGCAGCATTAGAAGTGTTTTCATTTTCCCTGCAAAATGGAGAGCCGCAGGGCTCTGTACTGTCCTGGATTCCTCTGCCAAGGCGCATCAAAGTGAGGAAAATGCCAATATTATTTCTCATGGTTCGAGTCCACCTTCCTCTTGGACTCCAGTGCTAAGTTTTGCTGTTGGTTCTGCCTGTGCCCTACCTCCCAGTTACACCATAAGGCTGTGCTTGAAGATGTAATTTGGGCAAGGGGTCTTCTCCAGCTGACTCCCAGCATGGCTTTACCCTCCTGCTCCCTTCCCCCAGGAGCTCCGGGGACAGCTCTCGCTGCTGGAGATCTCCTGCAGCAACATCTCCAAAATTCAAGCTGAGCTTCATGACTATGTAAATAATTGGTTAAAGCTGCAAGGTCCCAAATCCAGACTAGAACGTGCTGTTTCATTCCAGGCAGTTACCCGTGGATTGTGGAATATTTAGTTGATGGCTTGAAGACAGATTTTGTAAAAAAGCTCCTGCATCCTTTGTTTCTCTGCTGGAGATTACTGGGTGAGATTGCTTTAAGCGTGTTGTATTCAAGCATTTTACATAACAGGGAGTAGAGGGAAGGCACGCAAGCATCAGGGAAGTAAAACTTTTGGTTGTAGCTTTTCCTGGTTCCTGTTTATTAAGGATTTGAAATTTTCTTTTTTTATTTCAGGAGCCCAGTTTGGAGCAACATATCTGTGGTATATGGGGCAATTTCTATAGGTTATTTTTTTTTGTGCTAAGATATGTAAATGATTCTTCCTTTTTCCATATGCATCTACCCTGAAGATTAGCCAGACTTAGTGAGACTGTTCAGTGACAGGTGTAGGGTTTAATTTTTAATGTGAATTAAGAACTTAGGTAAAAATAGTTTTAGTTTTTCATTCCACTAATCCACGCTATAAATTTTCCTAGCTGTGTTGTGTGCCATCCAGCCTGCTTTCTCCACTATTATCTGTTTCCAAATTTGGTTAAATGCTGGTATAAAGCTAACAGGTTATGTGCAGTCAAGGCTGTTTCTTGTAAAGTGACTTCCTTTTCAGACATGTTCAAGGTTTTGGACAGTATACTAATGTTTGCCTTCAAGTGGATAGAGTGGATTTCTGCAAAAAACTCATGCTTTAGTTCAGACAAAGTACCTTTGATTTTAAAAGCATCTTTCATCATGTTTACGCTACATCCTCTATACTTAAAAAATTGAAATAGAAATTGAGGGTGTGGAAGAAGAACATTAGGAATAACTAAACATTATGGATCAATTTTAGGTTTATTTTAAGAGGGATTTTAAAATTGAAGATAGAGGTTACTTTACACTTTGTCAAAACTTAATGCCTTACCTCATATAAACTATTTTTGTAGGAATAAATTCCATTTATTTGATGTTTTTAATAACTTTGGTTTTCTTTATGCCATAATTAATGTTCATGCATAACTGCACCAGTGAAGAGATAACAAGTGAAACTGGAGGCTACAGTAGTCATTTGGGAGATTACTTCAGCTGTGGAATAAACATAATAGTTGGGAATATTTGCTAGAATGATCTGTAGTGGTTGGAGGTTACAATTTAGAAATGAGACCTGCACTTTCTAATGATCCCTCTGAGATGGGAAATTTTGATTATCTGATCTTCTGAATATTCAGGAAGATGTGTAATATCATTTTATGTCTGCTTGAAGTATTTAAGGATGACTGTTGGTAGGTGTGATGCTAACCATAAAACTTCTTCCAAAAATTGAAATCTAGGACTTACCTTCAATATTTTGCAGAAGATGAATGCTTTGTGCAAAAGAGTTCCCTTTGCAAGGGGATGTTTTGCATTCTTTTCTGTGATGAAGGTGAACAAAACGAATCCCCTGGTTTGTTACACTGAGGACCCCATTTAGAGCTAATTCTTTTGCAGACTGCTTGAGGTGTGTGAATGTGTCAGAGGAGCCTCTGGCTCCTGCTTCTAAAGATGATGACTTAGTAGCCATCATTTCTCTGCTGCAGCATCGTTTGCTGCCTGTGTGAGGCTTCCAGCTGCAGAGCTCAGGGACTGGCAGAACTGCTTGTTTCATGGAAAAACTAAAGTACTCTCCAGCAGGAACATTTGAATCAGTCTGTCTCTATGGTTCCTCCTACTGCTCTGGACACTTGAGGGCCGTGGGATGTTGGTTCTGTGCAGTTGATCCAGTATGTGGGTCTCATCCTTAAATAAGACCAGAATGGAAGTCTCGAGGTGTGGGACCTGTATGGTACTGGGCACAGGCACCAGCTTCTCGTGCTGAGTGACTGGTTCCAGTGCTGGAGTCCCAGTGGTGGCAGCCCCGGGGCGTGTGCTGGGGCAGGAACTCAGTCTCTGCAGTTACAAGGGCAGTGCTCGTTGATCTGTTTATACCGACTCTTGAGGGTCTCCTGGTTGTTTCTAGAACTCTGTGATTCATAACTTCATCAGATCCATACCCCCAGGAATTCTGTTGTGTGGGAGTGTGCAGAATAACCTTGGCAGGAATTTCAAAGGTTTTTCATTTTGGGCTGTTTAGAGGAATGCAATAGGAAAAAAAGGACTTGTAATTGTGAGGACAGTTATGACCACTGGTTTTCTCCACAATTTAGCACCAGTAAAGTGCATCTCTTATATGGGGCAAGCTGTGAGTTGTGAAATGACAATGCAGCTTTGGTTGTTCTAGGTCAGCATTGATGTGCATTGGATTTCAGGATCTATGAATGTCAGTCTGCCACATATTTATATTTGGGTTTATTTTTAGTTTTTCTAGTTGAGAAAACTTGAGTTTGTGGAGGTGCTATAGACTTCAAATGCCCAGGAGACAGAATTTCAGCAGTTGCAATCTTGTGCCTCACTAAAGATGTAAATCTTCCTTGGCAGAGTGTCGTGACTGTATCAAATGCTTCTGCTCAGGATTTGTTGCTGATGAATGTTCTTTTGTCCTAAGATGACGAATGCTGTACCTGCAGAATATTGGAACTTGCTGCTTAGTGCAGGCTGTGTGTGAACATCCCACTGACAGAGTAAGGTTGGTCCTGAATGATGCCTGAGTGCAGGGGTTTTGTTCAGAAGGGGTTAACTCACTGAGTAGGCATCCCTAAATGCTCAGTTACTGGGATGCTTGCCAGATGAGGTCGTGGATCTAAACAAAAAAAAAACCAAACCCAAGAGGTCAAATGTGTCCCTCTCAGTGTAAATCACAATTACCGTGAATCCAAGCTGGATTTCCTATCCATAATCCTACCAAACCTGGGACATACCTGGTTCTCCAGTATTATATCCATACTGCACTTGCTTGGTTACACAATCCCTTCTTAAAAACTTCCTGGCAGCCTTGCAAGGGGCATGACGTTTTACTTTGTGACGGTGGGAGACAAGACAACTCAGAGAGCTGTGGGGGTTTTGGATTGGATTTATACTGCAAGCTGTTTTGGTGTGAGTGACAGCCTGCCTGGGGTCAGCCCTACTGCCTCAGTTCTCCTCTGCTGAGGTAGAAGCCAGCTCAGGAAATGCTCTGTGTGAGCTGCAGTGAACCTGCCTGGACACTGGGACTGGGAGGGAGGAGAAAGCCCCATTGCAAAGTTTTTGGGAAGGCTTCGGGAACCTGGGCAATGAAGAAATGAAGAAATGTCTGCTGATGGTTGGGACTGAGACTTTTTTGGGGTGGGGTAGAGACCAGAGATGAGTAATGTTGCTGCCTATGACAGGCTTGTTGTCTGAGGTGGTCACATAGTGGAGTTACAGGTACATACATGATGAAGGGAATGAGATGAGGAAGGAGAAGAGGGATGACATTGTTTGGGTTTTTTAAAAAATAATTCTTGGACTTCTGAACAAATGCTTTTCTTCAGTCAGATCCTTTGCAGTTCATGCCTAGAGCAGTTTTTTTTTTCCTCCAGCTAATGTGTCATTCTCCTCAGTGCACCTTTTCCCACAAGACTAGGGAGAGCAGCTTGCTGCTGCGGGAGGAGAGCATCTGTGAATAACTTCTAGTCATGTTCCATTCTGAAAAATCAGTACAGCTGGGAGATTTCAATCTGAGGCAGTATGCTTGTTTTCATCTGCAGCTCACATGAAACCTAAAATTTATGTGCATATTTCTTACAGAAGCTCCCATCTGTTACCTTAGAGCATGTTTTCCTATGTATAAATAAGCTTAATTTGCAGTTGAGAGAAGATAAAAAATTACCTATAGGCTCTTACAGGTATCTTAGGGGTTGCCTTCTGCAGTAATGCAGTGAAATTAAGACTGTCCAAGAGTTAGTATTGATGATACAAGAAGAATCAACTTAGGCTGAGATTTTATATTACAGTTTAAATTAAGAAAGGTACTTTTAAGAACATCTTAGTAACTCTTGCTTTTGCTGAGAATTTGGAACTAGTGCAAACATATATTCCTTGTCCAGGACCCTAGTTCTTAAACTTTCTACCCCACAAATACATATTCCATTACTATAAGTGTGCTTTTCATGTGTAATTTACATTGCAGGTGAAGAGGGTCCATAGGTTTAAAGGACTGACTATGCAATTCCTCATGAGATCTTCAAGTTTTTCAGACTCCAAACCAGTATCACATATCATGCAGGAGAAATCTCACTTCAGTTATCCTTCTCTCACAAAGCTTTCCTGCAGTTTCCTAAAAGATTCTCAGTGTTCCTGTGTTGAATATCAGAAACTTTTTACCAATAGCCAGAGGCCTGTAATATTCAACTGGAGTTCAGGAAAGCAAACTGGGAACTAATTCTATTTGTGTTTCAGAAATGGGCATCAGCTCCAGGCTGGGGGCAGAGATGGGTGGGCTTGTAGAACACTCTCAGTGCCAATCTGCTTTGTGCAATCCTCTTGACTAGGAAGTTGGAGTCTTGCTGGCGGGAAAGTCTTGAGTGTTAGATTGAAAGCCTTGTCTAGGATCAAGTAGGAACTGAATCCTGGTAGGACAGAGAAAGCATTTCTAATTCTAGGAATTTCACCTGAGCTGAAGAAACAGCAAGAGAAAAGGAAAGCTATCTGACTGCAGAAATAGCACAGTGGAACACTTAGAGGAAGGTTATTGATTGAAACCTATCAGTGCAGGGTTTTGCACTAATAGTCCTCAAAGCCTCTTCTGTTCTATTTGCATGGCTCAAAAACATCTTGTCTATTAAAAAATCCCTGTTTTTCCTCTGTTATTTAACAAGAGCAGGCAGTATTTTCTCAAGTGATGCCCCAGTAAAGAAGAGACCCTGCTTTGCTCACTGCTCTGACTGGGGCTGTGCTTGGCAAGCCTGTGACTGTATCAGCTGTGTCCCAAATGTTGCAGTGCCACACCTGCCTGAGCTAGAAACTAGTTCATTTTGAAAACTTACTGGGATTGAGAAATAGTGGCCCATTTTGCATGAGAGAGCAAGTAATGAATGTTAATGTGCAGTGAATTTGTCAAAAAGCATTAATAGGAAAAGAGTGTGCGTTGGGAAGCAATTAAACCTGAGCTGATGGAGGAAGCTTACTGTACTGTGAGATTACCTGCCAAATATGCTTAGACAAACAAAATGTGCATTGTGAGTAACATTTCATGTCTTAGCTGTGACCTTAAGTGATATTTTAAAGGGGTATTTATTGATAAAACTCATGAATTTGTGCAAGTTATTCCTGAGTGGGCTTTGCAAGCTTTAAGAACTAATAGAGGAGCAACACAAACCAGGTTGAAAAGGTCTTTTTCCAATATATCACTGAAGTTGTGGGATCCTGTTATATAATGAGTGATCTAGATTAAAGTTGCTGACATTCAAATAAAGGCACCCAGTGAGAAAATCCCAGCAGTTCTCTCACTGGTTCTTCTCACACTTCAGAATATATTTTACACTTTCTTGAACAGATGAGATTGAGCTCACAGAGTGCTTTCTTTACTCTATAGAAAAGTGTGAAGCAGCCTTCTGTAGAGAAATAGGCTAGAGTCACTAGAGGTTCTCTGACACATTCTCAGTCTTCTCAATTTTCGTGACTCTACAACAAGAATGCCTGGGGCCTATTTTCATAAACACAAGCTATGCATTGTAATTTTAACTTAAGTAATGGTTGCTCATAGATGAAATACACAACCAACTTTATAAATATATCAGTGTTGGTTAAACATCCATCAAAACTGCGACTTGGTCCTGTCCAGTTTCTCACTGTAGATAGGAAAAAAGCTCTGAAGACTGCTAGCCTTGAGGCTGCTACAACAGGTATGGAACCCATGGTGATTCTGATGATTTGTTTCTTAAACTCTTTGTAGGATTCTGCAGTTTAAACTGGATGTTAAATGATGGCAAAATGGTCAGGGATGAAAAGCTCTATCCATTACCTAAAGAAACATTTAAAACTAATTTTAATTCCATACTTTTGGGGACAACTGTCTGGATAGGAAGTAGCTGTAGATATGTCATACATAATTTTTTTGAGTTCATTGAAAAACTTTTTTTTCCTCTCAAATTTTGTGTAAAAATAGACAGGAAAGTAAGCCAGGTAATTTTTATCTGAATCCAAATTCCTTATGTTTGAGTTTTCAGTGTAAAATTTCAGCATGATCCTTTGAAGAGAATGTTGGGCCACTGTACTTGTGCCATGACTGACGAAACAGAATTGCTGACAAAGACTCATATCTCTATAGGAAAGGAGCTTATGAAAGTCTGTCAGAAATTAGTTTACAGCTTGCCTGTAAATAGAAACTGTATTTTTCAAATGAAATTGATTGTTTCTGCCCTTTGCCCTCTACTTTTGAATAACATATGACTGAAGCACTAATCCACTTCTGCTTCCGAGTTATGAAGATAAAAGAATGAGGGGATAATTTGTGTGATCCAAGGAAAATTATTTATCTTATTATATCTGCTGCTAAAGGTAGTTTATTGTATTAGATCACCTCAGCTGGTGCACATTAAGTTCTAATTTCTGTCTATAAGCCTCACCAGTGATGCTTACCTGCATCCATAGAACATGGCTTAAAGAGTTCAGTAATACTGCAGCCAGCCTGAAATTTGCTGGATCCTGTGTGTTTAGATACAGATACATTTGGGAATGTGGTGAATAAGTCTCACTCGTCCAGTGTTATTCTCAGGAACCTGGCTGTATCCAGAGAAACAGAATTTCCCAGTGTTTGGATCTTGGTAATACCAGCCATTTTTCTGATAAATCCTGTATGAAGAAAGGATCTTTTCATGCTTCTTGGCAGCCTTTCTTTTCCTTCTGCCTTGCCACGCATGCTTATAATCTCTTCTAGCCTTCGTCCCCTAGGCTGTCTTTGTACTTGCCAATGCACATATCTGCACTACGAAGGAAAGAGATCTTGAAATCAAGTAAGCTTCAGTACTATGAATTCAAGGTCTAATTAATATTTACAGTTCCTTTAGTTATTTTTCTTGTGCTTCAATTAAGAATTCATGCTCCCTGAACAGATATTGAAGAGCAGAAGGCCTTTCAGTGGTCCTAAGTCAGACTTGGTGCAGTGTCCATGTAGGAAATGTAACCACTTAAACTAGATGTTGAAAATGGTGGTGTCAATATCTTTCTTTCCTGACCCATTTCATTAGATAATGTACATGTAATTTCTACTTTGTATTGTGAGTTTAACTTTTAATTCTGTAACTGCATTTGAATTCAAACCATTCCTGTTCAAATTCGAGTCCTTAAATGATGTTTTTCCAATTCAAGTATCATGGTAAAATATATTCCCCCAGAGGCTTGGTACAGTGTGAAAATGTGCGAATAAAGGATACATGTGCAGTGTACATCTTCCTACCAGATGGTACTGCTCAAATTTATAGTGTGTTGCATAATTGCTTTAGAAGAGGCTGAATGAATTTGCTTAATTTTAAAATTTCTTTTGTAAATGTTGAAGGATTTTTCTGGCAATCTGTGGTGTTAGTTCATCTCCAGTTTTGCCACAGCACTGATCTAGAGCACAGACACCTAAGTTAAAAGAAGATACAACATCCTGTCTGTTACCAGTTGGAGGGCAAACAGTTTTTGATTGTTAAAGAACAAGTTTAGCTATTGATCCTGGCATATCAGAAGAAAAAAGTATTTTTGCCTTTGGATCTACAATTCACATCAGTCAATGCCTTGGTACTAGGAATGATTTTGGTTAACTATTATAAGAAAGCTTGGAAAACTTCTTGCTGCTTCCCTCAGATTTCTGTTAGGACATTTACTGAGTGTCCAAGCTGTGGCCTTGCACACCCGTAGTTGTTAGAGTACAGCATTTAGCTACTTGTAGCATATTTGTTTCCTAGTGAGTCAGAAATTACTGTGGAAGCTGAGTGATGTTAGTGTTGGCTCAGGATGCTGTCGTAATGAAACATATACTTCTTCAAATGTGCTTAACAAATTTAGAAAAATTCTCATGTTTCTTAACATTGTGTTAAATGCAAAGAAAACCAGTAAAGCTGTCTGAGAGAAAATGCTTGCAAAAGTGTGCTGGGTGAGTCACTTTGTACAAGCAGATATCTTCACTGCTTAAAATGAAGACCACTTGTAAAACACAAACTTAGAGATGAATTATCAGGCTTCTGCTGTCCTTGACCTTGGACAGAATTCTGTAGATGACTAACAATCCATTTGCAAGTACAATCTGTGCATGATTGGAGCTTAAGGGCCGTTTATGTTGGAGGAAGAAGGAAGGAAACCTGAAACACGGTAAAATCGAAAGGTTTGTTTTGATTTTCTGTGAAGCTCTATCTGCTGTTTTCTGGAATAGAATGGAATAAGAACTTATTTTATCACCTGCTTCTGCCCAGCATTTAATTAACTTTTGGTTTTGTTAAGAACACTTGGATCCCTGTAAGTCTGAGATCTGATGGGATTCATCCAAGAGTACTCAAGGAGCTGGCTGAGGCCTCAATGGTTTTTGAGAGGTCTCAGGAATCTGGAGAGGTACCAGTTTACTAGAAGCTGGCTAATGTCCAAATTTTCAGAAAGGGCAAGAGGGATGGTCCTGCTTACAGGCCTGATGATCTCACTTCGCTGCCTGGTAAAATTACAGAGATGATCATTCTGGGAGTTACTGAAAAACGTCTGAAAGACAGTACTGTCATTTGTCACAGCGAGCACAGGTTCATGAGAGGGAAGTCCTGCTTGACAAATTTCATTTCCTTTTCTAACAAGATAACTTACCTGATTGATCAAGGGAAGCAAGTTGATGTAATCTTTTTGGGTTTCGGTAAAGCTTTTGATACTGTCTGTCACAGGATCCTTCTGGACAAAACGTCCAGCCCAAACCTGGATAAACGCATCATGTGATGGGTGAGCAACTGGCTCATGGGGTGGGCAAAGGGTTACAGTGACTGGAGTGACATCAGGCTGGTGACCTGTCACTAGTGGGGTTCCACAGGGCTCCATCATCGGCCCTGTGCTCTTCAATGTCCTCATACATGACTTGGATGGGACACTAAGTTTGCTGATGATACTAAATTGGGAAGAATCATTGATTCCCTTGAAGGCAGAGAGGCCCTGCAGAGAGATCCTGACAAACCAGAGGGCTGGGCAAGCACCCACCGTGTGAAGTTTAACGACGACAAGTTCCGGATCCTGCACCTGGAACGAGGCAGCCATGGATCTCTGTACAGACTGAACGTGGGTCAGCAGTGCCCTGGCAGCCCAGGAGGGCTCTTGGGGGGCTTCAGGCCCAGCATCGCCAGCTGGGCAAGGCAGGGGGTTGTCCCACTCTGCACTGGGGCAGCCTCTCCTTGAATGTTGTGTGGTTTGGGGTGCCACGTATCAGAAGGATCTGAAACTATTAGAGAACATCCAAAGGAGAGCCATGAAGGTGCTGAAGGGTCTGGAGGGGAAGCCATAGGAGGATCAGTTGAGGCCACTTGGATTGTTCAGCATGGAGAATAGGAGACCGAAAGGAGATATCATTGTGGTCTTCAACATCCTCATGAGGGGAAGAGAAGGGGGCAGGCGCTGGTCTCTGCCCTCTGTGACCTGTGACAGGACTTGAAAAAATGGCTCTAGCTGTGTCAGGGAAGATTTAGGTTGGATGTTTGGAAAAGGTTCTTCCCCCAGAGGGTGGCTGGGCACTGAACAGGCTCCCCAAGGAAGTGGTCACAGCATGAAGGCTGCCAGAGTTGAAGAAGTGTTGGGACAACACTCTCAGGGTGTGACTCTTGGGCTGTCCTGTGCTGGGCCAAGAACTGGACTGGATGATCCTTGTGGGTCCCTTCTAACTCAACATATTCTATGATTCTATTATAAGAACCTTCTCAAGCAAAGTGCGATATTGTCTTTATGATGAAAGCTCTCTGCCATTTGTGTTTCAGGTTATTGTGCAAAGTTTTTAAATTTTCAGCCTTGTGTTTAATATGTCTTCTTCTCATTGAATTTGTAATTCATTTTTGTTTTGCTTTTCTGTAAATTCTAATATCACTACTACCACTTGTCTGCAAATGAGTAAGAACTGAGATGATCTACTTAAAACAAAACTGGAAAACTCTAATATTTGAGTATTATTAAATAATGCCCATCTGGCTTGTAATCTTAAGAGCCCAGCATAATGCTAAACTATCTGTCCTGTGATGTTGGTTGCTACTGAATGTTCAGACAAGCTGACAGCATCTTTGTAGTTTTTCTCTTCAGATGAGGAAGAAATGTTTTGGTTGATTGGAAAACTTTTGCAGTGTGGCCATACACTCATGGTCAATATTACCTTGTTTCCAAGTAGGCTGTGATGTACAGTGAAAGAACCTCTTTGCAAAGTTAGCTCTTTACATTATAACCTTAATACTTACCACCAAATTTTCTTTCCTGTTCAAAAACTCCACTCAGCTTCCATTTCAAGAACTGCAAAAACTGCAATAACAAAATTCCTCTCAAACTATGCAAATATTTCAACAAATACTGCTCAGTGCACACAGTATTTCTTTGAAAAGGATGATGTGTGATATGCTCTTTAGAACCCTTGGTTAGAACCCTTTCACTGTTTTACAACCTATTCAGGGCTATGTCCTACAGACTGTGACTCCATAGGCAGCACTCCTAAATTCAGACAGCTCTTAACACGTGGTAATGCTCTTCCTTCATCCCCTCCACACAGCAGGCAGGAGTGTCAGCGTTTGCTTTGCGAGGCTGAACCATCCTGGTGTGCCCTGTTGTTCCTGCAACCTTTCTCTATACTTGCACAGTTTCAAGTATCTTCCCCGAGTGTGGGTAACAAGAATTGTAGGAGCCAGTGTTTCAGCTGTGTGTTCATTGGTGCCTTGGCCACCAGCACTCCCATTTCTGCAGCCGTGCCACAGATACGACCGAAGCATCCTGGCATGAACTTCTCACGTCACATCAATGATCAGTGATTGAAATTAAATCTTGTCAGGTTATACATCTTGGGAGTGAAATAGCACACTAGTTCAGTGATATGTGAGGTATCTTAATATTATTGACCTTGTCTACCAATACACAATATTTATTTCTGCAATAGATGTTTACCAAGAGCAGCTTTTATACCACTTAAAGCATGATTTTTCAAGGTCAGATAGTGTTGAATCTACATTTATCTTCTGAATTGAACATATGACACAGGGAAATTCTCATTGTAAGAGGCTGTGGATTCTTTTACGTGCTGGGAGCAAAGTGGGAGCCTGGTTCTGCTTCAGATTGTCCTCCTTTTTCTCTATGTTTACAATGTTGTTCACAGCCTTAATTTAATAAATCCAACAAAACAGCCCTCAATGCATTTTGAGTGGTATCCAGCACACTCAATAAAGGAAGCCTTAGGTTGAGACAGCCTGTTTACCCCAATTAAAATACTGTAAATTCATGGTACCTTCATGGTTCTAGCTGAACAGATAGAATAAGATTATGGTTTAAAAGCCCTAAATATAAACCATTTGGTTTCATTTCAAACAATGGAAGTTTATCTGTTTCTTTTTATAACTTCTGAGAAGTTTCTGGGACATACTCTTTTCCATAAGGTCTGTGGGTTGTGCAGGGGGGATTTTTCAGGGCTCTAAAATTAGCAGGATTATTTCTGTCCTCTCTTTTCTAGATGATGAGATGTAAGTTCACATTATTAAAAAAAGCTAGTTAAGATGTATCAAAAAAAGGTGATTGCTTTGTTCATTAGAGAAAGAACAAACTATTTTTAAAACCATTCAAAACTAATTTAGACTTTATCAGTTTTAATTAATTAAAAGGGAATCATGGTGACCTCTTTGGTTCTAAAATGTTGACACAAAAATACTACCAAAAGGGGCAAAATATTAATTACGTTAAAAGCACAGTGGTGATAGCAGCCACCACCTTGCTGCAACTAATTTTATGGATTTTTAGTATAATAATTTCTTTTGTAAGATTCCCTAGAGAAATCTTGAATTGTAAAAAAAAAAACAGCAAAAAACAACCCAACCCAAAATCTCTAGAACTGTGTAAAGGTTACAAAAAAGAAATATTAAAAAATATTATATAGCTGCTTTAATAAACTAGTGTTCACATTCTAGTCCAGTCAAGATCTGTCAAATTAAACTCTCATTAACACCAAATGAACCCTTATTTTAAGCAGTATCTCTTTTGGCCAAACTGTCATTGGTGGCCAAAATGCTATTAACAAGTGTATACTGAGAATCTACTGAGGACTGTCTTAGAACAGTTCTGCACGTGCCAACAGCAGCTTTCCATGATCTTCCTGGCACTCCGGTAAGTGCATAACAACTGAAATGATACCTGTCACTCAATCTGTCTGTATTTTGGTAATTGCACAGCTTGCTGAACTTTGTTCTGAATCCGTAATTAGCTACTTCGAACAGAAAAATGAGTTACTATTTTCGTCTACCCAAGACTCATAATTGACTAAATTTGGATCTTCCAGGAGTCAGTATGTCTGTCTGTATTTTAGCCTCATTTATAACTTCATGGAAGACTGATCTTTGCTTTGTACTTCATGGCCCATTGTGCTCCATAAGGTTAAATGTAGCCTACTCTGTGTAACTGTTTTATAGATCTAAAAGAATATATTTGTTTTACTAATGGTTAACTTTTAAGAGTTTCAGACATGCTTGCTCCTGCAGTCCCAGCATATGGGCGTCAGACTAAAAGGTTTGTACTTAATTATGTGAACTTTAATAAATCTAGCAATCAAGCCATGCAAAGTAGAATGGATGTGCTGGCAATGTAGCCAGACTGTCTAGAATTCAAAGTGATTTAGGGAGAAAAGCAGGACCTTGGATGGGAGAAGGCTGGGCTATAACTTTTAAGCTTTCAGATGCAAGATTTATATATTCTTTTTTTTCCTTTTCAGTAAGGGGATAAAAGAATAATTTTCTTAGTAGAGTAAGAGGCAATGGGTTTAGAGAAAAATATTTTACAGCTGCACAAAAGGAGCAGGTTACATGCATTAGTTCTAGTAACAATACTATGCTGGATTTATATAGGGCCCCAAATATTTGTGATAATTTATGCCAGAATTTCTTATCTCCAAAACAGATACTGAGAAGGATAACTCTTTTAATGCATTTTCTTTTGCGATACTGTTAATTTTGTCTTCTCTGCTCAAGATTTTACGTCGTGGAGGGTTTTTGCGTATCACAGAAACTTCACTGAGTCTTATCCTTTGGAACATTACAAAGTTTCCTTGTTACTTGGTACAGAAATACTGTGGTCTAATCTAGAAGCAATAAAAACTGAAGTCACAAGGAAAATCAACTCCTAAGAATGTGACTTTTGCCTTGAGAAATAATTTACCAATGTAGGGAAGTTGTGCACTGTTTTGATGAGCTTTTTTCACAAGTCAAAGGATGACTTGAACTAGTAGAAAGAGGGCTTGGCACCATTTGTTCTTTCTTCCAGACGGTGCTGGTGACAATACAGGTTACATCTGTTTGTCTGGACATGTGATGCTGACTACTGGTGACTTTCTGAAGTCTGGCATGTGCGTCAAAGCAAAGTGATGAAGTGCTGAAAAAGGCCAAACCCTTTAAGGACTTTGGTGCAACCTGGAACAAGGCCTGGACTATTTTGGTTCTTGGCCTGCATGAGATCTGCTGTGCAGGTCTGCACCTCAGTCAGCAGTACCAAAGCGTGCGAGAGGGTCAGGAATAAAAGAGTGAGACATTGGTCTCTTTCCAAGGCTGCTTTGGTGGAGCAGCAGCTGGGACAGCTGTGGTGGAAGGGGCACTGTGGGGTGGGAGTGCCAGTCCTGCTGGGCACACGGAGGGCAGGCAGACGCTTTGAGGAGCTGCTCCCCTCGCTCTGCTCAGGCTGAACTCCATGTCTGGGCCTCTGGAATGGTTCCTGAGAGCTCGGCATGCTGCACTCCCTGACCCGTGCTGAATCTCCCTGTAGGGAAACGGGGATGAAGGCAGAATGAAATGTTACTGGAGTTTGTGTGTGTGTGTATATGTATATACACACCTGTGATAAAAATAAAAGCCTGACTTTGACATGACATCGACAAATGTGAGTATTATGTATTTGGAACTTCCCACTATGAGCCTGCCAGATTTACAGGGGGGATATCTAAGTCAACCTGAGGCAGAAGATTCAAGAGCAGTGAGTTTCCGGCTCAGTGGAGCATATTTCACCTTCTCCCCAAGGGGAAATGTGGAACATTTCCTTATAATTCAGGTGTGTAAATGAGAAGCACTCCATGTGCATTATATCAGTCTTTTCTTATGGCTGCAGCTTACTTACACAATCATTTTTTCAGCACTCGTATATTATCTGTGGTCACCCTTCTTATAAAAATAATTTTGTAGTTCTGATTAATTTACATCTGATTTAGATGCCAAATAAGGAATTTAGCTTATAGCATAGTCATTTATGTAGTTTTATACATTGTAGCAGTGTGATTATCAACATACAGAAGATATTTTTGGAAAAGATTATACTATCTGTGAGTGTACTATGTCATTCTTTAGACTTCTGCACTGCTCACTTAAATTAATGAGGATGCCTAATTCATTAGATAACAAAATATTGTTGATGCTTACATTTCTAAAGAATCCTGTAAGGTACATAAAAAGTGAGTTTTGATCCAAGCTGAAATGACAGCACTGTCCTACCCTTTTATTCATTAGAGACTTTGAGGAAATAGCCTTTGACACATACATCTCAGAACAAATGTATTTTACCCTATTATTGACAACCTAACAGCCCTGTATAAATCAGTGTTTCCTGCACTTCAGCTCTTAGCCTAATTTGCTCTAATAGTAAGGTGCCCATGGCCTAAGGTTGCTGTACCAGGGGACTGATTCCTCCTTCTGGTTTCCTATAAGGCTTTCATCAGTTGCAGTTTCATTATTTCAATACTGTTGCATCATTAACCAGGGAACATTCATGGAGATGCACATGGGTATTGGGAGAATTTCTTGGATCAGTGAAACAAAATCTCAGAATTTGATGGAAGGAGTCTCTGGAGGTCACCCTGCCCAAACCCCAGGCTCACCTAGACCAGGCTGCCCAGGACTGTGTCCAAACAGCTTTTGAATGTCCCCAAGGATGGAGACTCCAGAGCCCTCCTGAGTGACCTGTGCTCGGTCACCCTCACAGTGAGAAAGTGTTCCCTGATGTTCATAGGGACCCTCCTGTGTTCCAGTTTGTGCCCCTCGCTTCTGCTCCTGTTGCTGGGCACCACTGAAAGGAACCTGGCTCCATCTTCTTTGCATCCTCCCTTCAGGAGCAGCAGTGACAAACAGTAAAGAATGAAAGGGGAAGGACAGAGGAAGCTGCCATACCACTTGCAGCCAACTCAGAACTGGTGTGGGAGAGTGTTCAGCATTTCAGGTGAAAAACATTGCCTGCCTTGAGGTCTTCATCTGCATTTGTCTTTGTGCTTTGTCTTTGGTACAGATGGCAACACCTTCTTTAGATTTTAACATAAGAGCTGAGTGTATTTTTTTTCCTTTTGCTATTTTGTTTATATTGAGATTATGATATAGGAATGATCAAGTGTTACAGTTGTCCTGGTTTTCTTGTATGAGCATTTTCAAGGATGATGGCCTTTCACTGAGAGACAGCACAACAAAATGAGGATTGAAATATGGTGAGTGCTGCCAATCTGCATAAAAGAAAAATCATGTAACTGCCTGGAATAAGGTATTTGTATTCACTTCCTACTCTTGCCTGAAACAAGATTTTTCTCCCTTTGCCTTTAAAATAGAAGTTTTCTTTGAAAATGGTTTTATATAAATGAGGATTGCAAATACAGTGGACTGCAGGTGACTTTCAGCCTAATTATCCTGGGGATATTTGCTTATTTATGTATTTAATTTTGAGGGCTTTCAAATACACTTTTTCCTTTTGAATTTTGAAGAACCTTAAATTGTCTGGAAAACCTTCTTTAAATTCAGGGTGCAAGACAAAGTTAGATGTGACTTTTGTACAGTGGTATAAACTGGGACTTACTTGCGTATCTTGTGCCAAAAAGTGCAGAATTGCGGGACCACAGAAGAAGAGTTCATATTTCAAACGTTTAGACTCTAGAACATGAAATTCAAAAGGCAGAAAAAAAATGTGCAAGACTATCCCCTAAATCTGATATTTTACTAATAACTTAATTAAGTAGATTTTTAAACGGTAATCTTACAAGTACCAGAAAAGTTTTGGATGATGATCATACAATTTCTGAGGGGGAAAAAACCTCCAACAAGCCAACAGCTTTTTAAAAGCAGCTTGGATCATCCAATTCCACTCAGATCAGCTCACTATTCCAGGAGGCTCTGCAGGATATGCCAAATAAAGACAGTCTGCATATATATGAGTATTTGTTAACAGAAGCAGTGAACTCTGCTTCCTTTGCCTCCATGAAGACCTTGAAACTCCTTTCTAGTATGGCACAAACTGCTCCCATTTAGCTTCTGAACTGCCTTCCTTTCCCTCTCTCATGTGCAAGCTGATGTGGAAATTTCCTAAGTTGTAAAAATCCATGCGCTCTGGAAATACCTAATGTAATTTTAATAATTTGGAAGATGTGAAGAGGTAAATGTATAAATAATCACAACCCCAAGCAGAACTCTAAATTTCTTGAAACAAGGGCAGAGTACAGTAGGAACTCAGGAACTGCAGTGCATTAGTGTACTTGATTACTGAAGCACAAAGAAAATCCAGTAGTCTACTGGAATCTAATTCTGTGTTGTAAAGTTTTATTAGCTGCTAGTTTGAATATGATTGCAGTGAAATTAATAGTGGAAGATTTATATTATCTTTTTTTCACTGTTTATTATAGAAATGCTTTTTTGTCTTCTTATTGCTGAATATACTGCTTGAAATTGTTCTCTGAGTAGCCAGGATTGTTTTTTCCTGACAGAAGGTTGTATTTTGCAGCTTTGATAACGATCAGGAAACACTCAGAGAAGCTCCATTTGGTTCTGCAGTGTAGTACATGAACAACACTGAGATACAAAAAGCAGTTAATCAAATTTTAGTTCCCCCTTGGCCTTTTTATTATCTACAGAAGTATAAATGTGTTTCTTCAATATATTCATCGTAATTTAATTTCTTTAGCCATGTAAGTAATTTTCTGTTCTATAAGTGTCCTTTTTTGTCTGACACTTCTAACAGTGTTTTGAAATGGCAGACAGTTTTATAGGTGAAACCTTAGCGGTGCCTCACAGAGATCATCTTGATTTGTGCCAAGTCTATAAAAGTGGCATAAAATGCTAATGGCTTTCTCCTACCTTTGGTACATTCTTTTATAGCTGGTTGAAGAACAGCTGCTTAAGTAAGAACTTTCCTCTGACTGTCATTAATATGCAGAGAATTCATTTTTTTATGATTTCAGTGATAGTTTTCTGATGGGCCACTGTTTAAAATGGCTTGCAATTGCTTACTATGACAATGCTCTCACCCATTGAATTACTCCAAGTTTTATGTTTTAATCTCACTGCTGGATTGCCCTGGAGCTGTTGTCCAGCCTCTGCTGTTCTATTCCTGCCTTTCAGATCTACAGTCAGGTGTCCTGATTAGTGCACAGGTAACGCTTGGGATGATACTCTTGGCTTTGGGTCTAATGTTAAATAGCTGCTAAAATAGTCCAATTTTCAAAAAGTCAGTTTAATCTTTACATAGTGTTGTGAAAGCAAGAGTTTCATTGCACAGCTGTTAGCATGATAATCAGTGTGAACATTGGAGTCCTAGACCTCAAACAAAAGGCACATCTGTTCTCTCTGTGGAACTTTTTAACATATCTCATGGACCATTCAGTAGACTTATTTCTGTCTTGTTGGCCAAAAAATATAATGAAGTCTGTGAAAATATTTTAGTGGCGTAAATCTGCACAACCCTTTACTTGAGCAAGGCCACCTTCTAGCCAACGTAGCAACGTGCTACGTTGAAGCTTTTGTGACTGGGAATGCATCAAAAGCTCTTTGGTCAGAGATGAAAGTTAAAAAAAAGCTCCGTTCTTGAAAATTCACTTAGAGTCCTTAAAATAGCTAAGCAAATGATGAGACACCTGGCTAAACTCACTATAAAAATGTTCCTTTTTTGTTAAGGCCAGTGGAAAGAGCTTGTCAGAGCACTGAAAAAACCTATGTGAATGCACATTTTGGATGTAGTGTAGGATTTACTTTTGTCACAGGCTGCAGAAATATTGGCTGATATAAATCCACAGCTGACAGAAGTCAGATCTCTGGATGGTCTTCCAGGATATTGTCCAACATGAGAACTCAATAATCAGCTGTCAAAATCCCTTCCAGTTCTAGCAAAAAGTTTGCAATTAATTTTAGAGACTTTATGTAAGTCTGTTTCCCTGTGCTGGTATTCCCATGATTCTGCAGGGTTCCCATTTAACTTACAAGTTTGCAGCATGTTGAAGATTAATCTCTCTGCACCAAAGGTAGCAACATCTGCCGGTATTTATATAAAGAATTGGGAGAAAACTCCAAGTGTAGAGATGTAATAGTTTTTGTTACAGAAAGAACAGCCCTCACCCATACACAAGCACATACCCTGCTGCACATGCAGCCAGTTGTGCAGAAGTGAGGCTCCGTTTGTGAAGATGCCATTTCCAAAGCACTTGACAATGCAATTCTGTTTAATCTTTAAGCCTTGTCTTGGAATGAAAACATTTAACCTCTAAAGCGGCTTCCATGTGGAGCAATCTCAGTGGAGATTTACCTAATTGTTCATAAATGTTAGTCATTGTATTTATCTTTAAAGATAAATAAAAGGACATGAATTATTCTGAAGGAGATGCAGCTTTTCTACCATCCTTTTCTTCTGATAACTTCTTATTTTTTCAAAACTTTCTCTAAGAGCTTTGGTCTTACCGAAGAGAATTCTGGTGGGAAGTATTTTCCTCTTCCAGGTGTATCCATTGAGACTTATTTTTTTAAGTGTTATCCTTCTTTACGGTACCTGGGCAAGCCATTACCATTTACATGTCAAAGGAATACAACTGCTGTGTGCCTAAAGCACCTGCCAGAGTTTCTAGCATTCTGGGTGCACCTAGTGAGAGGCTGAATCATACATTCATACAGAGCAGCTTTTAGAGAAATCTCTGACCCTTCCGGAGAGAGACATTGCTGCTCTGTCTCCTGACAAGTGAGGAGTCTGGTTCAAGATGTTTGCAGCTCCAAGGAAATTCAGTAATACTTCAAGCAATGATGCATGAAATATGATATGTAAAATATGAACTTGAATCAATTTCAATTTGTATTTCAGATGGAAGATCCACGGGCTGTAGCCTCGGATCTGTTGATAGCACACAGGCAATAGGGTGGGATAGGTGTGGTCCATGGTGAGAGACATGGGAGATGTGATCCTTTCAGTGATCCTTTCTGGGTGGATGTGAATGTGCTTTCCATTGCAGAATGCATCTTTTCAGACACACTGGTGGCTCATAATAACCTTGTTTATAAACCCTGGGTGATAGGCTGCATGGTCTGTATGCTGTGTTGGTCATCCATACAGAAACTCATAGGGCAGAAGGGCACTTGCACAATCCTTGGCTGCTGATTGAGAAGAAGAAACATCAGAGTGAAAGGATTCTCTCTGCTTCTGCCGTGTGACAACCTTGTGACTCGTGTGCTGAACAGGCCTGAGGCTGGGGGGCTTCAGGGGCCTGGGGGTCACAGGCTCTTGCAACAGTGTCTGCTCATTCCGCTGTGAAGTGAAAAGGAGGGACCAGGATTCTTTTTCTTCAAGTCTGTAAGACAGCAGCCAGCCATCACTGTAAGCAGACAAGCCTTTTTTGGAAGACTTTGGCTTTCTGGTTTTGCTTTTCATTTTTAGTGACACTGCTCTTTCCACCCCTTGTCCCTTACGCCTTTGAGTGTCCAGTCCAGTTTGAGTTCTAAGTAATCACAAATCAAAAGCTTAGCATTTGATTAGCAGACAGAAAAAGGAGATGTTTAAGACTGAAGGGCTTTGCAGATCTCAAAACTGTTTCAGGAATTCGGTGATATAATTTTTGTATTTTAAAGCTGAAGAATAGGGACAGACATATATTATTCTGAACCTGTTTCCTGCCTTGGCAGTAGAGGTGGGTGGTTAAGCCTCATCCCCAGTTCTAACCTGTGGCACTCTGCCACTGTATTAATACTCAGTGCATGCTCTCAGTGATGAAATATGAAAACATGTTGATGGTACTTAGGAACAGGACATAGCAATAAAATTTGCTTTCTACTGTGCTGTCTTACTGCTGTCTCCTGAGCAGCATATGCCAGTGATTTGCTTGTTTGCTTCATCACAGCCTGTGTGTTGGGCAAACAGGTTGTCACAGGTAAATCTGCAGATGGTTTTCTTAGCTTTGATCCAATTTGTCTAATTTGTAGGTTCCTTGTGACTTCCTGCCTCTCCCTGAACTGTGAGACATAGCAATATTGGAGCCACATGCAAACACTACGCGGCTCATTTTCAACTAAATTACCCCGAGCTTGTAATTATAGCAATTAGTAAAGCTCCCTCTGTCTTTCAGCATTCTCCAGAAAACACCCTCTTCATGCAAACTGAGTAAAATGCCCTAGGTCAGTAGCTACACAGACAAGTCATTTAAGAATTGTCTTGATGTGACCAGGATAGGGTTTACTGTGTGTAATAAAGCAATATATCAGCTTGGCAAAAGATGTGTAATGGAACTGGAAAAAAACATACTCTTTCTTTTACTGTTTTTGTAGTTAGCTTTTTGCAGTGTCCTCATCCATTTCAGTACTGGGGGAGATCATAAGCACCACTGGAGAGCATTTGGGATGTTATCGAAAATATCTTTCAATTCCAGGGATATGGTTACTTGCCTACTTCATCTTTGGAATATAAATGTTCTTTTGTTTGGGTTGTCTTTTACTGGTAGATTTTGTGATATGTTTTTTCTGTTCGCTTATTTTTATTTATTTTTAAAAGAGTTTTATTTCAGATCTAATTTAATTTCATTTATCTGCAAAAACAGAACACTTAAAATAATTAAGTATACAAACCACTGGAGTTTAAAATCTGTAAGGAAACAAAATTTATATTCATGGCTGATTCCATACTGTGGTGGGATCCTTCTTCCTTGTTGGCTTAGCTGACAGTCCATGTGGCTGTGTCAGAGTTCAGCACTATTGAGAGTTGGCTTGATATAGCATTTTTGAGGAAAAGACCATTCTGTGCCCCAGGAAAAATCTGGTCAGTGCTGCGGAGAAAGCTGAGAACACCAAAAAATGCAGCCATGTAAATTACTTCAGTTCAAGACCTATGTTATTGTCAACATCACCTCCATCATGGCTTGGTTTAACTGGTTTAATACTTTAAACTCTTTTGGACCAAATTTCTTGGCTGTGAGTTTTGTGTTGGGCTGGTGAAGAGGGTGCTCTATGACATTGTTTGAGAGTAAATCAGAGATTTGGAAGTGTTGCAAGAGGTTACTGGATGGAGAACTGGTGACTGCCTCTCATATTTGTATCCTGCCTGTACATATATATATGTATATGTATATATGTATAACTTACTTCAAAGGGATTTAAAGCAGAGTTTAATACTGCAGCAGATTTCTTGCAAGCTCTTGGCTTTCCTTGTGTGTGTTTGCATGAGATGATAGGGAGTGGGCAATTTTCTTGAGCAGGATATTTATATAGATGCGAGCTCTTGCAACGTGTATGCTCGTATATATTAGTGCCTTCTTTTTATAGACTGGTGATCTGAAATAGAAGTGACGGGCAAAGAGAAATGTCTTGAGGCACTTGAGCATCTTAACAGAATACAAAATAGTCCATAATATATATTTACCTACCTAACCAAAAACCCTTTTTCACAAGTCCTCTCTGAGGTTTAAGTGGAATTGTTAATGATTCACACTGGTTTTATCTCTCCAGATTTTATTTATCATATCACCTTTGTTTACAAGTTTTCTCAAGATGATCATTGCACAGCACAGTTCTGTTAGTATATCCATTATGTCAAGATGTGTTTATGTAATCTGCCAAGCAGTGTGTCATCCTATGCACCTGGCCTGGTGTTTTTTACAGATCTCACCTTTTGAACTCAAGCTTGTAATAGAAATATGCTGGTTGGAGGTGCAGAGGTTCCCTTCTCTCAGTGGTAGCAGAGGGATGGTCATTGTAGTGCACTGCCACCTGAAATATGGTATGGAATGTGAGCGTGTGGTTTTTCTGCAGGGGGTTCTTTGTGTAGTTTAAAGACCCAGAACAGGCTATCAAGCAGAAAATGGAAGCAGCTACCCAGGTTAAAAAAAAACCCAGTTTGTTTAGCAGGTAGAAAAAAAGCTTGCCGTGCTTTGTCTATGCAAAAAAACAATTTTGTGCAAGGAATTTACTAAATCCAAGTTTTTAGTTTGCAGAATAGTGAAGTTAAGATTCTGTGAATGTAGAACAAGCTTTTCTGCAGCACTGTGCTTGCTCCATATTTGCTCCATATTCCAAAGTGGAGGCCTGAACCTGGGTTTTTTTAGTTGAGTTTTCTTGTGTGCTTGATTATCAGTCTTCTGACCATCCTGTGTATCCATAAATACGGTTTTTATTCCTTATATCCTTTGCATGATTTGGTGTACTTGGAATGCTTATCTGTCCTAAAGTCCAGGATAGGATGGTGCATGCAGAAGCCTGACAGGTAAGGGATAAATTGATGCTAATGATTGAATTTATAATGTAGTTTGGAAACATTCTTGTTCAGTTTCCTTTTTTTTTGTTTTTTTGACAAATGAACCTATTTCTACAACTGTCGTCGTCTCCTTCTCTTTGCCGTTGCTCCATGGTTTCTCTTTTCTCCAAAGACAAACAAGTCACTTACTTGAACAGTTTTTTCCTGACCTTTCCAGCTCAGCTCTTGAGCAACTCTGTGTTTTGATGTGTTTATTCGACCACATCTCTAAACAGCCTTATGACTTAGAAGAAATATATTGTCTAATTACATCTGTGAGCTGTAGGCAATTCAGAATACTTACTTGAGTGCATAACTGGTCCAAATATTTTATAGGCATCCCTTTTCTCTTGTGCTAAACCTCACTACAGCAAGATAGAATCTAAATGTTGTAAAGAAGTCATTAAAACAACGAAATTCCTTACATTTATAAAATAGATAACTCAGTTTGCATCTGCTTTTGCAGCAAAGCTTGTCTTGCTGATCTGGTTGCACCACATACACAAGTTACACGGTTTCCTTGCCACAAAAACTATGAACAACATCTTTCCAAACCATCTTTCTTTCTCCTTTAACGTTGGTCTCCGAGGCAGCTGCCCCCAGTGCTGCAGGGGAGGCCCCTCCTGTGCTGAAGGCAGTGGCAGAATTGCCTCTTTTCCAGGCTGCTTTTCCTGTGTTTGACCCCAGGGCATGGTGCGCCCTCCTGGCTGCCAGGACACACTGCTGACTCCTGTGCAGTCTGCTGCCCACCAGCACCCCCTGACCCTTTTTCTAGGAGCTTTAGTTGTCCATGTTCTGTGAAACCATATGGTGAATATCTGACTGCTCTGCTAAGAGCTCTCTCCTCCTCTGCCCAGGCATGGCCGCTCACCCTGGCTGTCAGTGGCAGCTTTGTTCGCCTGTGGATTGTTCCTGGGCCTTGAATGAGAATTGTGCTGTCACCATGAATAGCTGTGAGGGGGTGCACACAACCTTTGCATCAGCCAGCTTGACCACAGGCAGATGCTTCTTCAGTGTAAACCTTGGTGACCTCAGCAGGTCTCTGTCGTTTTGAATTCTGTTCACAGTGGTTGTTTTGGTCTGTTTTAAGGCCCTCTGTGCCAAAATAATAGTAGGATCAAACTATTCAGCAGCTGCAGTGTACATGCCTTATCCAGATAGATGAGAAATGCACAGAGAGCTGTGCAAAGTGTGCATAGAATCTACTAGAAGTAATTAGCAAGGGATTCTTGGTCCAAAGGCACCATAATTGTTATTTTATATCTTACAATTAAGAGTTAAGCTGTGTGTATTGTGCTGAGCAGATGGAATTTTTTGTTTTTTAAAAAAGGAATTTAATAACAACAGGAGTTAGTTTGTAATGTCACCATCTACCGTGCCGAGTCCTCTGACTTTGTTATATGCATATTAGCCATTGAAAAAAAAGTCATTTTTTAAAAAATCGAGTTATTCCAGAGTCGGTTGTAGTCTGATCAGAATCTATCTGTGGCAAAATACAACTAAAATATTTGATTCAATAAACAATTCTTTAAGTAGCTGTCCTCTTGGGAAGAGTTTCTGTTCTGAAATGTGGGTTTCCATTGCAGCAAAGTTTTCCTGTTCAGGATAATTATATGACAAACCAGTAGTAGCATTATGCTGTTTGGTTTTTTAATGCAAATTTGCTGGTGTGATCTCTGCAAGAAGATCAAAACTAATCATGCTGTGTTTGATAAGCTGCAAATGTAGTGAACAGTCATAACTGTATGTTTTCTTACTTCAAAAAAAAAAAAAAAAGGTTGCTATTATAAATATAATTGGCGGGTGTTTTGAGACTCCAGATCTCTAAGATCAAGTCTTCAGGATAACATCAAGGTTTTGCTCAATTTTGTCACCTGACAGAGATGAGAGAGACCTTTCTATTGATGTATCAGTTTGTGTGTGTAGGGCAAAATGAATATCCATAATTAGGCGTACTCTACATAGGATTTTCACTGTCTTTTTTTAATACATAAATTTTGCTGGAATGTGAGCCTCTCGAGTGTTTGCCCAGGTCACTTGGAAATCTTAGGTATATCCACTGAATTTTGCAGATGACCTGTTCCTATACACTAAAATGGTCATGTTCTGATGTGTTAGATTTCCTGCCCAGGTGGGTAGCCTGTACAACACGTGTACAAGTTTGTCTGGGCAATGATGGAATATCATATGCTCTCCACATTGAAAGCTGCTGTAGAATGGTCAGGGGGTATTATCTCTTTTTGCTGAAGTGGGAGATGACAGTGTCTCTCATTTCAAAGCTTGTTTTTCTGCCTTTCCATTTTTAATTCTCACATTGTCTGAAATAGATTAAAGATATGTTCAAACAACAGCAGAGGAATGATTATAGAAACTACATATGCTACACAAATTTATGGTGCATAAATGTTATGTAAAGAAAGATATTAATTCTTTTATTTTCAAGGAGTTCACACAACAGTGAAATGTTGACGTTTTCTTAAAAGCCAACACTTAAAGTGAGGGGATATTTTATTCAGTAAGTCATTGTTGGGAAGGAAGAATACCCATAGCTATTAATTATATAGCAGTTCTAGAAACCTTGAAAATTGTGTGTAATGTTTTTCTTAGAGTGGTGATTTTTTTTGGAGTGGTTTGTGGTGGTTTTTTTTTTTTTTTT
>WEKY01040130.1:110532-191339 GCA_013390045.1 Picathartes gymnocephalus | reverse complement strand
TTTTTTTTTTTTGCAGGGGGCGTCTTCTCCTTATGACAGAAAAGTAGAGAACATGGTTATCTCAGAAAAAAAAATGGTTAGACAAGCATGATCAGAGATGAGGGAACACCCAAGGGACAGCTTCACAAGCCTTTGCTCAGTCAACCGTTCAATGAAGTGCAACCTTGTGGAAGTAAAGACACCCAAGAGGCACAGGCAAGGCATGGTCCAAGGTCCAAAGTCTCTAAGTCTTCTCTAGGTGCAGCTTCATGCTAAAATACTTGAAAATTACTCTAGATGCAAACTGTGATTTGTTGCTGAACCTGCCAAAGCATATATATTCTGCTTGAAAGCAAATACATATTTATTATTGCACAAAGATGCAAGTATATACAGTTAAGATTATTGAGTTTCATTGCTCTGGCAAATGAAAGCAGGGAAGGACTGGTCACTAGTCTGAACTTGTTAGCTCTAACACTTTACAGGGATCACTTTACAAGGTAAAAATTAAACAGTTTCTTACAGAAGATGTTGCATTTGATTTGATATTTCCTTTATATCTTGAAATTAATTCTAACCAACATATAAGGAGTTGCAGACTTGATCAAGTAATCATTTTTTTGTTAGTGTAGCACATAAACCCCTTCCAGCTATTTTCTCATTAGAAAGCCTATTTATACTGCATCCATTTAAATAAAAGGCATTGATATCATCTACCAGGAAAATGATTTGTTGAAACTTGGCTGGATTCTAGCAAGTGTATTTTTATATTCTTTGGGGAAGTGGGCAATGTGAATGTGACAGTGACTTGGAGGAGTGGTGGTTCAGTGAGTGCTGGTGGGATCAGTGTGAGGCAAGTGTTTGATAGACCTTGGGAATGCAAAGGCTGCTTGCTCACTGTGCTCTCCGTGTGGGCACTGATCCTGCAGTGAGTCCCTGCTTGTGTGCCCGTTTTGTGGGACCTTGGGGGAGCTGCAAAAGAGTGGGAAGGATTTGGCCTTACTGGTGTGGTGGGCAGTGATCCCACAGTCGGGAGCAGAAACTGAGACACATCCAGATCCAAGGAGAGGCTTCAGCGAGGATCAGCAGTGAAAGTCCATCATCCTGCAGTGATGTTGCTGCAGATAGCTGGTTATGACTGAGCAGTTATCGGAGTTTTACGCTGGATGTCACACTGAATCCAGCAGTCAGCCTCAAATGGCAGTAAGTAGCCAGCTTCCCACTGAAACAGGCTCGACGTTACCCAGGGAGCTCCAGAGGCTGCTCTGCACCTGGCATCCCACGCGTGCTGAGGGAACGGCTGCTGGATGCTCACCTCATTGTGCATTGGTGCATCAGCCATTTCTGTGCAGACTTTATCTCTGCAGGCAGATGGTAGTTCAGCAGTGGCAGAGAATTCCTTCATTAATTGGTGCTGATACTTAGTCTCCTGAAAAAATGAGCATTTAAATTTATTTTCAAAAAGAATTAGATGCAGGTTTTGCTACCTGCTTGAGATATCATGGACTGTTTGATGTTACTTATATTCCATAAAGGTTTGGGATTTTGGAAAGGCGTAATTGCATTTTGTAATGTCTTCTATTCCTGTATCCTGCATTAACTAGTGCACCCAAAAATTAATTGGAAATACAACTAATGATTGGGAAGTGGATTGGAAGTAGCCTTCAGTCAGACATAGATATCCACAACTGTTTGGTGGTTTTGCTCCAGACTTCCAGCAAAAAGATCTGCTTTTGCAGCTTCCTTCACAATTATAGTCTGATATACAGATGGAGCAAAATGATTTCACTTTGTGTTGTAATGCTTTTGGTAACTATTTAAATTCCTGTGCTCTAAGCCTTTTAAAGGTTAAGAAAGATTGCACATGTACTTGTGTGGAGGAGTCGGTGTTTGCTCTGAGGGATGAACTGCCAAAGGGCAGCCTTTGCTGTAAAATTCAACAAATGAGTATAAGAATGGCTGGCTCACTCTTACAGTGGTTTGTATAGTTAGAGCTATCGTTTTGTTGTTCCACTGTAGAAATAATAAGATAAGGGAAATGGTGCTTCTCATTGAGCTGATTACATGAATAGTTCCCCAATGCCTTTTATTAGATGTTCTGATTTTTAACATTTGTGCAGGGAAGCAAGTAAGTAAAAACACAAGGAAAAGTTGAGTGAAGGCCAACAACAAAGGTGAGGTCAATTTTTCACTGAGAGATTTTCTCTAGCAATGTCTGTTGTATGTGTAATGTTTGGTTAAAGAATTAGCAGCCATACCTTTTTCAAACACCTGCCCCTTTGATCCATGTCATGTCTGTATGTCAAGTTGAAAAGCTTTGGCAGCTTTTCTTCTTACATAATTTCTTAGACAGGTACTTGCTGTCTACAAGAACTTGCTGGTGAAAACCTTCTAATTAAAGTGTATCCTCTGTGCTGGTAATTTCAGAGCTGGCCTAGCCAATGCTGCTTTCAACAGATTTTGTATTTTCAGGCTCAAGATAGGCTGCCTAAATCTTTGGCTTGAAGATAACTGTCGTCTTAAAAATAAAACTAAGTATTTGAAATTCATATGGAGCTAGAATAGAAACAGTTTCTCCCCAAACTATGGTTTGTACAAAACTTCATAGATAAAATTAAAGCAAATGCGTGTTTGCTCGTTTGAGCTGACATGTTTGCCACATGGTGCCTGGTGGGTGCTCAAGGGAGAATATTTTCTGTGCTTCTCTGTGTCTTGTGCTCTCACATTCTTCCATCTCATGGTACAGCAGGAATGCAGGGGCATTGGCTAGAAATGGAGGTTGAAAGGGACTTTATCTTGTATTTCTTCTTTTGCATTTTATGTAAAAGATGGGCAAATTGTTAAAATCTGTTCGATGCCTGCTCAGTGTTGTGGTAGAGATACAGCCCAGTGTGCCGGCTGGGTTGGTGCTTATTTACCTGCACCATGCTCTGCAGAAGCACCTTTCACACAGGCCCAGGTATGTGGTGCTGCAGCCAAATGGTAGAAAAATTCACCTGATAGACCTTGTATGTTTTATTTTTGCTAGAAGGAGTGGGCAGATATCAATGTCCAGTGGCTCAGCGTGTGTGACAGCAGCATTGTATTTTGGTGTGTGAGAGTACCTCAAGTCCCTGACCTATGCCAAGGTCTCATTGCCGTACCGAAGTGACTGGAATATTGCTGCCCAGTGGCTGAAATTTGTGAATTACTAAGCATGAGCTTTGAAACTACATGGCTGTTAATGTCACTCTTTTTGTTGTCAGGTTCTACTTTTGGCTGTTGTTTTCTGGAAATGCTGGCCACTGAGAGGGCAAGTGTGTGCCTGTACAACCACTGCCTGCCTGCTGCGTTCACTTATATTGTAGGGGCTCTGCCAGCATTTCCATGAGCTCTTTCAGCTTCTGATGTACATGCACTCCCTGCAGCACCCTGCTGGCTTCCCGCTTGGAATGGATTGAGGTGGAAAATCAGGGCCATTGCTGTGTAGGCAGTTAAACCTAGAGGTATGTTTGCAAGTGATGCTCACTATTAGCTGTCAGCTCATTGTCTGCTTAAGATGCCAGTCAGCAGGGGAATAGGAACTTGCTGCTATTTAAAAATCCAGTATTGGATGAGAAGTGGGCATGGTGCCCAGAACTCAGATGAAATTTTTGGCAGATCCTGCATGATCCCGTGACCAAGCATCGTGATGACCATGTTACATCTTGAATATGAGAATCCCTCGTGGTGGCACTGCAGAGGTGGTTGTTCTGGGAAGGTCTGTGAACAGGGTGGAGAACTGGAAAAGACAGGGCCCTTTTTTTGGCAGGATCCCCTGGGCAGGTGTAGCTGTTGGTAGAAAAGACAGAGCCAGGAGTGCCACTGGGGATGCAGGAGCTGTGGAAACAGCCAGGGGAGCACTAAGATCTTGTGGCTGTGCTCTCCCGGCAGCATTCAAAAATATTTTATTGCAAAGGCTTCATTTTCTTTCCAGGTTTGCAACCTGCTCTGGCAATGTGTGCAGCTTGAATAGCCAAATGCACATTATCAGGAATTTCAGACAGAAGAAAATGAGCCCTTTCTGCATTCAGTTACCATTTCTGTAACGGACTGGCAAGGTGTTGGAGCAGGGCCAGCTCTCTGTGCCAGAACAAACAACATTTCTGCAGCTATAGAGCTATCCTGGCAGTGTGCATTTAGTTAAGGGTTTAGCACTGGAAATGCATGAACAATTAAGACTTCATTTCCTAAATGAAGTGCATTTTGTGATTACAGAAGAGAACAAACCGGTTGGGATTTAGTGTATTTGGGGCTGAAACATGGTCTTACACTGTGAAACCTGCTGTTTACAGTAGAGCTGACTGAAGACAAGACAAAGCAAAGTTTTCCCCATAATTGTAGTTTCAAGAGTGAGATTTATCTGTATCAAAGGAAGTTGCCTGATTTTGTAGCAAGTGTAATTCAAAACATGCTTTCAAATTATATAGGTTATTGCCTCCATTGTAGAGCAAGACAAAATGTTGCTGTAGACATCATTTTATATACTTTCATTTGCATTTATATATTATTTTTGTCATACTCTTCACTTAGGTTTTTCTATGTAGAGATTCCCTTACACCTTCTAAAGTTGATAATTATGACATCAAGCAGTTACAGTGGTAGATGAAATACAAAATGTTAAATTTTAAGATGGAATGCATTTATCGCAATGTATTATGTATTTTAATCATGTCTTTATTTTGTGGAGAAACAAAAGAAAGTAATTCTGAATACACTTAAGGCTTTTTTAGTTTTATTTCAGCTGTTTATGTGCAAATCTTTCACTGTTCTTTCTTGATTTTTATATTCCCTGTAAAGTGCTGAAGGGAGTGGTGCATTACTACTTCAGGTGACATTAGCCACAGCAGTGTGAGCAGATGTGCCTGTCCCTGAAATTGTTTGGAAATCATTGTTATGCCCTGGCTATTCCACCTGCCCCCTCCCATAGACTATGGCTCTGTTTGGAACTGCTGCAAAGAGGAACTGAGGTGGAGTATGTTTGGTTTCCAAGCAGTTTATTATGCAAAATCTCAAGGTCTTTACCTTACAGAGAGTGCAGGTCCTTTGGCTCCGGCGCAGTGCTCTGTAGGTGGCAGCATTGGTAGGCCTGACTTCCCTCTGCTCTGCACTGAAGAGCAAAGAGTGGGTAACTGCAGGCGTGTTCTTTGCTTTTGTACACAAATATAGAAGTAGCTCTTGGTATTTTACTTACATAATAGATTGAAGCTGCTTCATAGTCCAGTGACTTAGGGCTCGGTTCCAGGCTATATGAGCGTAAATCAATGTTTTTTGATAATTTACACTTTCCCTTTTAGTTGGACACATTTTTTTTTTCAACCTGTGCTTGTTAACTTTTATTTGTGAGACTGAAAGCAGGTGTTAACTAGATCGGTTACCAGTTCTCTTATTTGGTCAGATATATAATATTTTGTGGCTTGAATTCCTTAGATTTAAGCCAAATTCCCTAAATGCTCTAGATACTACATGAACACAGGCATCACTACTGCTCTGTGTCCTGCTGAATTACTTTATACCTGGTGTTTTCTAGCATTCACACATCCTATTTTTTTGATAAGCAACAGTGAAACTCATTCTAAAAACCTGGACCTTCAAGATGCTGTTCCCCTACCTTGGTTAGGACATTTTTCTTGCTAGGAATCAAATAAGCTTTACTAGGAAAAGAGAATTCTTACTTAGTAATGTAGAATATTAACTCAGAAGCCTCAGATGATGTACTTTGAAACTATAGGTCCTTGAAGTAATTTTAGTTTTCTCACTCCTTGTTTGTCTGCCCTGAACCTTGGCTTGTATCTGTGCTGGTCCTTCATGAAGCAGCCACAGCACTTTGTTAAGGGCATTAGGAAAGTCAAGTTTTAAAGGAACTTGTAGCTTAAAATATGTTGACTAATAAAATAGATATTTACTTAAGAGGTCCATGACCCTGTAAGTTGCATGACACTGGGAGAAGTCTTTATGTAAGTCTTATTAACCTTTTCATTCCCCTTGAAATCCATACTCAGGATTCTGCTTGGCTGTAATGTCAGCAGGGCATCCGGCATGTAGTGGAGACAGTGATGAACAGTTCACTGCAGACTGAAGGCAGTCAATTTTCCTGTCCTCTTCAAGAAACAGTTACATTCTTGCATGGTGTCATCTGTCTATAGGGTAGGGGATCATGGTTTGATGTTTTTGAGTCACCTGAGCACTGCTATTTTCTTAGTATTATTTCTAAACTTACTGGGGTCATCAAAAATTATAGCTGCTTCTGTTCTTTTGGATGCTTACAACTCCAAAAAGCTGCACCCTTAGGTGTGTGTTGAAAAAAATACAAATGATGAGAAGATGAAGATAATTTTTTTTTCTAGTTTCAAGCTTCCAATTTCGCATCTGCTTCTAGTCACACAATTCTGTTTTCAAGGGAGAATCTTAATTATTGTGCATTGGCAGTTATACTTGCTCTGAAGCACCAGAGTGAGAATGCTAATGAAATAACACTTAATGGAGTTGGAGGTAGGAAAGTGCCTAGAGTTTTATGATTAAAAAATTGTCACTTGGCTGTGTGTGAATTTTTAATTAGGTAAATTGTTTTCCTCAGTCATTTCTGATTTTTGGTGCCTGAATTAAGACGTATTGGTTCTGATACCCAGAACTGTGGACAGTATGCAAATCCTAAACCGTAGCTGGAAGTTAATTACCATCAGTTCTCAGCATCTGCAGTCTGGACATTGGGTCAGTTTGAACATGACTGAGCTGTATTCAGCATTTTGCTGAATACATTGCTTTTACCCTCTGGAAAACAAAGATACTTCTGACCTTGCAGGGTACTGAGAATTAATTTGTGTGTATCAATAAGTTGTTTTGAAACTCTAGACAGAAGAGTCAAGAGATTGTCGAAAAATTGAGAAGTATTAATTGTTATTGCCATATAAGCTTTAATTGTTTAATCACCGATGAATAGGCTTAGAGCATGTCAGTCCCTGAGAATGAAGTAATAATGTCCTGGGCTTGCTAGAATGTTAACATGCTGAACAATCTGCTTATAACTCCATTTACAAGTAAGAGAGCCTAGATATTTGCTTCAATTAAGCATAAACTTGTTTTGATGGCTTTTCAATCAATGAGACAAAATAAAGATATGAAGGTAAAATCAATACAGGAGCAGTTTCTGTGCCCCAGCACCACAGAATGGACTGAGCAGCGGTGATGTACAGATTAAAAATTAAAAGCCTCATCAGGTATGTAGAAATCACTACTACAAAAGGTGTTAATGAACTTGTATTAAATAATAAAACAGGACTTAGGGTTCATCCTAGTACTGCTTTGATGCCTACATGGGCTTTCTGACAGTAATTTTGAGGAAAGATTTAACTTAGAGTGACTTTTTTTTTTTTTTTTTGGCAAATTAGATTTAACATGATTTCGTAAGTCATATCTTCTAGTTCTCAGCAGATACTGGATGGATACTTCATTTGCTGTTCCATTTCTATCAACTGCAATGAAGTAATATTATAGACTCTGCTTAATTTTTGCTGTTAGTTTCTGCATTATGCAAACTACTAAAAAGCCATATGAATTAGGGAAGAACCTTTTATGCATAGTTGAAGTGACATAAATGCACAGTCTAAAAATAAATGAACTTCAGTTGCCTATTGTCATGTTAACTTTTAATTTTTACATGCTAAAGTCTGAAATGTTTTATTAATTGTAATAGGCCCTGGTTTTTTTTTTGCTGCTCTGTGGTGTTCATTTTAGTTTGCATAAGCCTTTCTGACTTGGAGAGCAAAGATCTTTTTAGGTGATTCCATATATCATGATGCAGAAATTCACACTCCTGTCCTTTTCCTCTAACATTCCATGTTAGTTCAAGTAAATTTTGGAACATAAGTTGGGATCTGGATTTGTCAGCTTAAAAATGAAGTAGCATCACTTACTCTGCATCCTGGCATACTGAGCAGGTACAGAGGAGACATCCTCAGGCCGTATTTTCTCATCCAACTTTGTGTATTCTCCTGAAGTCTGACCTGCAAGGCCCTTTTCTAAAACTTCTCAGATAATAGTACCTCTGGGACCATTGTTTTGCACCTTGAGTCTCCTAGTGAGAACTGCTCAGCCCAAGGGATGAGGTGCTTGGAAGCACATTGAGATCTTCAAAATTTTCCAGTGGAAAGTTCTGGTTTAATTGGTCATCAACAGAATGTTTTGTTTTGTCCAATGAGATTGTGATTGCCTTTTTCTAAGACAGTTTTTATAGTGTGGCTGAAGTATTTTAAGTAAGGTTATAGGCCCTCTTAATGCAAGTGTTGCTCCACGTACATACCTTGCATAATTTTAAGGCAAAAGAGGAACCTGCTAATATTAACACAGCTAATTACTTTAATCAATTAGCATGGGATTTCCTAAAATAGCAAATTAAATGAGCGTGATTAGCAGTACTTTCTTTAGGCACTGACAGCTTTCTGCCATTGTTTCTTCAGTGCTGGATCAGTGTTTTGCATAAAAATGAAGAGCTTTTCACTCTGGTGGTGCTTGTGCTCTGTGGTGTGAGGAAGGTGCAGAGGCTCTGAATCCCCCGTGTTCCACGGGGCAGCCTGGCTTTCACAGTACCACAGTTTGCCTCTTGCATTCTCTCTTTTTTTCCCCATATTTCCTTTCTAATCTTCCTACTCTGACCACGTTTTACATCAAGTTTGTTACTTTAGATATTTAGCAAGCCAGTGATTCAGTGAACTGCAGTGGACACCAAGACCAGGAGGCATTGCTCTAAGTGACAGTCCATTAGAATTTGGATCTAGATTTTTAGCTCAGTACTCAGTCTTTTGAGTCACTGCTCGATCTTGAAATATGGCTTAAAATAGCTATCAAATGAGAAACAAGACAGTAAATGTAGCTATTTAAAGCTCCTTTTACGTGGAGAAGAAAGGAAATTGGGGCTCTTTGAAGGTGGGTCCCTCAGTGTGACACAGTCTCCGTGGTTGAGTGTGACACAGAAGCGCTGCTGAAGCCCCGGTGGCAGACTAGGCAGTGACAGGGCATTTCAACACCATGGCAGAAGCAAGGGTTTTGTCCATCTGTTTCTTGTTGTCTCTGAAAAAAATTTGGAAAATTATGAATTTTTACACTTGATAGAGAAATTGGTATGAGAGCAGCTAAATTTTCATCTGTGGTGATATCGCTCTTTGTCACAGCACAAAGGAGGACTTTTATGCCAGAAGGAGCTAGACACAGCCATTTCTCAGACTACACAGCTTCCCTGAATATAAAATGATGCATGAAAATGTTATATCCTGATAATAGACTCTACTTCAATGTGAAATGTGTCCTTGGAGCTCATTTTCATAGTGTTGCATTCTTTTTTTTTTTTGCAAGAAATCCTTTTGTAAAATAGCTCAGACTTCCATTAGTGCTTCTGAACCTTCTCTTCTGGAACAATTTTTGTCACACATTAAGCATGACTTCAGTGGGATGAAGAATGAGATGTGGGATACCTTCACTTTTAAGTACATGCCATAACACACTGACTTGATTTTAGATGCAGGCTTGGGTTTAAGCTGTTTTATATCCTGAGCACTCCTTATTGATATCTGTGGGGGAAAAACCCCTGAAATAAGTAGTTTTCCATTTGAACAGCTTATTTAGGGCAGGTATTGCCATGCTTATTCCACAGCACAGTAAGTTGAAGGATTTTGTATCGGTTCCTATGAATGTCTCAGTCTTTCATGTGTCCTTTAGAATAAATCCTCTAAAAATTACATCTTTTAAGGAAGGGATAATTTAATGTGATTTAATAAGTTGATATGGTGACTATATTTAGTTAGTTTTCATCATCTCCTTCTGTTTAGTTGGACAGCAGTAATGCTCCTTATGGGTTGTCACAGAGGCTGCTGAATTTCATTTGGTTTAAAAGGTCTCATTTTATTTTGCTTGCTTTGGCTACATCCTTGATGGCCACTCTCAAGACTAAGAATCTTTAATTAGTTTGTCAAATTGGTGAAGTTCTCAGTACTCATAGCAGTGCAGAGAAATAGGTCAGGGTTTGCATGACCTGACAAATGCGTTAATTATATCTTCATTAAAAGAATTAAACTTTTGGTGGGTATTACTCTGTAGGAAATGGACAGTTGATATGTGTCTTAGCTTGCAGGTTGCATGGAGTAACTTGGACAGAACAGAGGACCTCCGAGGATTCAAGGAGCTGAGGTTTTGATCTTGTTCTTGGGGACCCTCCTACCACCACAGAGGTGATTCAGCCAGCCCGTGTAGTTTGGTGTGCTTGCAAAATCATGTTTGAATACAGCAGTGGGAAGGAAATAGTGACTCAGTGGCTGGATTATCTTTTGCTGGTGACTCCAGACCACTCTCCAGGGAACTATTGCTCTACAGATCTGGAAAATGAAACACTTCCTGGTGTCACTATTTGCCTTTCACATCAGTGAGTCCTGAAAAGACTCCTGCTACAGAGCTGACACTGCTGAATCGCTTCCAATTAGAGCTGATATGATGTTAATTAGCCTGATACTGCTTGGTAAGCTGTTTAGCACTTTTGTCTCACCTATAATATGTGCTAAGGGAACTGTGGCTTTCCTTTGAGTGAGCCAGTGAATTTCTGGAAGTAGTAGACTGCCTTGAGGGTCTTAGTCTGTTTATGTGAGGACTGATTTCAGAAGGGTAAGATTTCTCCTCCTTGGGTATTTTGCTTGTGAAGCCCTCTGATCCATAGTAAAATGATCCATTGTTTATAATCTAAGTGGAAATTCTCAATGAAATTGTTCACAAAACACTAATGTGTTTACCTATTTGTTTAATCAAGAAAAAAATGAATGTGGAACTCTGCGTGCAAAGCAGCTGAATTAATGTTCTTTTCATTCCACGTTTCCTGTGCTTTTAGCTATGTGAGTTCTCAATACAGCTTTAATTGCCTATGTGTGTTTTGCATATATTCCTTCATAAGGAGACGATGGGTATCTTGGAGTTGAAGATGTTGTTACCTACTGAAGAAATGTTAAGTGCTTGAATATTAAACCTTTATATGGTGCAGGGTTTTAAGGCAAATAAACTACCAAGTGCTTGATGGCCGTTCTCTCAGTTTTAAAGTGCTATTGTTTGGCCTAAACAAAATCATACTATTACTCCAAACAAAGTGCCCCTGCTCATTCACATATGATCACCTAGAATGAAGCTAGGAAAATAATCTCATACCATGTGAGCCTGCTCTCTGAATCTGGGCTGATACATTGACACACATTGCTTCAGTGAAAAAAACTTGGATTCCAGCTGCATCTATTAAAAATGAGAATTCCCCTGTCCTCATCTATAATTTAATAAGTATATATTTTTATGTTCTCTGTATGTAACGGCCAACAGCTATTCCATATCTTTAGTATGTGAGATGTGTTTTTTATGCTTTTATGCAGGTACTATTAACAAGGCAGCTTCAGTAGTTCCCATTTGATTCATCTTCCTGGGGAAGTGTTTGGCAGTGCTGTGTGCTCGACCTTCTGAAATGGCACTGGGGTTTTGCTTGGAAGTTCAGATAGACTTGCACATAGAGGAGAAACCTCGTGTGATGTGTCAGCCCTGGAATGGCATTATTGTATGTGTTCTAGAAAGCTGTACATGTCAGAGGAAATGTGGTTTAAATACTGGAAAGCTCTTTTTGGGCATCAGCCAAATCAGTACTATTGTATTTTTAATAGATGGATATATAAAATTACATGCTAATAGACAAACTGGTATGTTAATTCATATCAGTTTGTATATTTGCATGTAATTTGAAAAAGTTTGGTAACATGTTAATGGAAATGCCTCAGTAGCTAAGCGTGGTGGAATCAGCACAATGAATGTGGTGGTTTCTATTTAATTAGCTTTAAAATGTCTGTCCCTCAAGGGAGCTGTGCAAAACCCAATAAAAACACATACTTGATAAATTAATACAGCTCATGAATTTTGAATGAAAAGTCATTGATCCTAAGGTGCCTTTTTTCTTAAAAAGCTCTATTAAATGCTCAGGAATGGTTTTGTAGCACTGACAGGGTAATTTGGTTTGTTTATGCTCGGTAGGTATTTTTGTTTAGCTTGGCATGTCCCTTAGTTTAGGACTGTCACAGAATTGCCTGGTGAAAATGAGAACTGACATTTTACGTGACCATACTGATAACTGTGACTGCAATAAAACAATTATTTTGGCATTCCCTCCTTTCAATTAAAAAATGTTACTAATTAAAAAGCCTACTCCAAAATCTTACAGAAATATGCCCTACTCTTCTTCAGTTGAAGAGTATAGTTTACACAATCATTGGTGCTGGTGATTAAAATTTTTGAATTGCAGGAATCCTGGAGAAAAAGCTGTAATCATTGCGTGTTGTGGTGACACTGTTCATGTGAACCCTTTCCCCCCTGCTTCTGAGAATGTCCAAATAGAATGTTTGTTTCTGTTTTGTAAGAGGTAAATTTTATATTTCATGGTCTCCTTGGTTTAGAGAAAATGGAACACCCCAGTTGAAGAGGGCACAGTCAAAACTTCTCCCTATGCTCCAGCCCGGAAACTGTGGGCCTGGCAGCTGCCTTGACTGCTGGTTGTTTGTGGTACTGAAAACTGATGCATTTCTAGGTGAAGACCTCATCAGAAAAGGATCAGGAAGTCAGGAAAGCAGTCTAAAGGGCATTACTCTCGAATATTTGGGAGTCTGCAGATAAAACACAGAGGCTCTAAAGCCTAGTGGTGCATGTGCTGTACACCTGTGTTGAAGGTGGGCTCTCAGCCCAGGAGCTCTATGAAGGGGGAAGCCTGTGTACCAGGGAGTGCTGACTTCTCATGGCAGGTCTGCTGTAAAGAGCCATCCAGCCTGGTGCTTGCCAAATGGTAAGAAAATGTGGCTCCTCAGGGAGCTACCCTTTTCAAGAGATCTTTGTTGGCTGGAGAACCCTCTAACTAGCATGGCAGGTTTTAGTAGCAGAGTAGAAAGTCAGATTTAGTAAGATCAAATCACATCAGACTGCCCTTCTTAGACAAAGCTGGGGAAGGCTCCAGCATAACAGGTGTTGCAGAGATTTTATCAGGTTCTCAGTATTAGGTGAGTTGGCATTTGCTGGTAGGGAGAGACAAGCAATAAATAAAGATAGTGAATGACCAGAGATGTTGCTATCAAATTCAAATGAAGTGAGCAGTATTTGCTAACTGAAGATACTGAGTGGCAGAGGAGGGAATGTGTTTTAATGTCCCGTTTTCGCTCAGGCATGGCCCTGCATGTTTCCTGCTGTTGAGTGTCCAACATCTCCGTGGAGCCTGCAGAGTAGGAGCTGGTGGGTCCTGGCTGGGGGAGGCTGGGAAGTGCTCAGCTCTCCATGGCTGCAGTCATGGGGACAGGCAAGGCTGAGAGTGGCACGGAGAGGGCGCAGCAGGGAAGTGGGAAATGGGATTGGAGCATAAAAGGTTCCTTCTGATAATTTGCAGAGGAACTATTGTCTGGTTTTCATCTGTCTGCAGCCAGAGCATGTGTCTCTTCAGTGCATTGGGGAATCTTTGTGAGAACCTGTTAATGGTATACATGTTACATAAAAGGTGTGGTTTTTTGGTTATTTGGTTTTGTGTTTTGTTTGTTGCTTTGTTTTGGTTTTTTCTCCCATTTAATGCTTGAGTGAGTTTGGATGTAATTTCTCTTTCAGTCCCTTTATTCTTCCTTTATATATTAAGGAGTTTCAAAGTCAGTGTCTGATTGTTGTATACTGGAGGTTTGCCAAAATAGATTCATTTCAGTGTCTTCAAGACTTTTTAATTACAGTAAGACATTCAGATACCTTTTATTACAGAATGTAGCCAAGGTTTTTTTTTTTTTCTTTCTTTTTGTGAATTTCTTCTTATCTTTCTGGAGACAATTAAATGTGTAATTAGCTGAACTTGGCTTACAGGCACTGTACAGGAACTGTGCACCAAAATGACGCATTGGGATTAGTTTGTTTGGTCTATTTTCTTTACCAAGGGAAAAAAAATACTGTTTTTTCTTTGGGGAACTATGACTGGCAGTAGCTGAAGGTGGAAAAAACTCAAACACCTTATCCTTTCCCTCCTTAATAAGGTCTTCCATGAAGGGACTCTGTGTTTATTCCTCCTGCCTTCTGTAGCTGATTTTGATTTATTCTTACAATTGCAGTAGCAATTACAGTCAGGAAGGTGCAGAATATTTTAGGTCTTCTATCATTAGGAAACAAACACATGGTTTTCAAGAGATGTATATTCTCTTAATGGCTCAATGTTAGTTATATCTATTTTTACAAAAAATATATAAGAAGTTAAACCCTGAAGTTTTCATAAAGCTGTAGTCAGTCAACACAGTAAGGAAATTATCAATAGAGAATAAAATACATTTTATGTGAACAATGCATTTTATGCTTGAGGGTGCAGAATAATTAAATCAGAGCATGAACTTTGATAACTGAAAAAATGCTTTCACTGTCTGAATCTATCAAAAGTCCAATTATATCTAACTAGCACCTGAAGGAAAGCAAGGCAATGGAAGCTTCCTGCCATTTGACAGTCCAAAAATCCTGTGGAATATCCAGGTATTCCCATGAATACAAGATTATTTTTAAGTAGTGAATTAGTTTATGTAGGAGGTAGAACCCTAGTCATGAGGATTTTGTTAGTGTATATAAATTTCATCTGTAAGTGAAATTCTGTCTTAGTTTTTCTTATGACCAGTGCGTGTATTGGCTACAGTCAGTTGCTTATGGATAAAGGAGATCACGTGGTGGACATTGCTTCCAAGAGGTCCACCTGCATTTCACTTCTGCTTTTGGGGCATTTAAGCATTCAAAAAATGAAAATAAAACTACAGCACTCTAAATTTTGGGTTGAAAAACAAGGGCTTTGTACTAAACCTTCTGCTTGAGCTGATGGCTCTGTAGATTCTTTCTTTCTTTTCGCATGTCTCTGTAGGCAGCCTAGGTAAGTGGGTGTGTTTCTTTGTTCTCCTCCAGAATGTCTTTCCTCTCTTCTAGTCAGCAGTCTGTATCAGTAATAAGCAGATTTAAACCATAGCTGATTAAGAGTCTATTTACCATTATATGTAAATACTTTTGAGGGACTGGACTATGTCAGCCATGTGTTTTGATGCTGGAAAAATCCACAGCAGCCAAACCACTCCCTGAGGTGCTCTTCGACCCTGGGAACTGGGCATGTTGACAGCAGGAAGGTAGATGCTTTCCAATGGCTTTGATCCACAGAAACTTGTATTTGAGATGATTAAATGTTGTGGTTAGCCCTACATTTTGAGTAATTGAACAGAAGCAGACGGATAAAAATGCGTCTTCTATGTAAATAAATCTCATTAAAATCAAAATAATTAGGTTATGAGTAAAACAGTAGTATTTTAGGGGCACCCTTCTATGTGAAACTTGAGACATGCCGACAACGAGAAGTGGTGGAATTACTCAGAAATTCTTGCTTTGATTTTAAAAAATAACTAGGTGAAGTGATTAATATGATGAAATACTTACCAACAGCTATTCATGAGCTGTATAACACGCACCAAAAAGAAGTGTAAAAATTAATAGCTCCATGTATCTGATACCTACAAGATGGGCAAGGAGTTCTCTGCGATGTTCAAACTGCAAAGTTTTTTTGGTTTTGTTTATTTTACCTTGATGTTTTTGTTTGGGCTTTTTTAATGAATTGTGGAGCACAAAATATGTATCAAAGAGGCAAAAAAAATGACCTGGGCATTTTTCCCATTAGCCTTACTTTGGTTCCAGGTAAAATCACAGAACAGCTGATATATTACTTAATTGATAGAAAATTAGGAAAGTGACATAATTAGTGTCAAAGTGAAAAATAATCTTCTTTTGATTTATAATTAGATTAGAAGTAATAGTATCAATGAAATCTATTTCTGGAAGGTGTTTATTTGCTTATTCTTGATGAGATTTTGAGACTTTCACATAGCGACCAGCACTCATATGTTCAGTTGATGTAGCAGCATCAATATCCTACAGATTCCCACAAGAAAACATAATTCCAAATGGAAATAAATCCATGTTCAGTAGTTGTACCTCTAGCAGGCCTGGGGTTAATATTAAGCTTGATATCTTCAACAAAATTATAGGCACAAGTTCAGAGTCTTTGACTCTTAAAACAGTTCACTGATTATCCATCCATGATAATCTCCAGTTTTTTGGGTGAAAGAGCAAATCCAGTCTTTTTACTGGTGGGGAAGTTCTAAGTTGGAAGAGTAAAGCTCTTCTGGCCAAGGGTAACTGCCCTAGGAACTGAATGTCCAGTCCTGCTGAGAGTCACAAAGAAATCTATTGGGCAGGTGGACACCAGCCAACACCTTTCTCTCCCACAAGGAGACTTACAAAAATTGGAGAAAATCCTTCAACAAGAAATTAAGATATTTGATCATTTTGCCATGATAAAGTCAGACCCTGTCTTGACCACATTATGTAATTAAATGGACAACAGAGCCTTCTCTTCAGTTGAGTGACAAAAATCTGAGGTGAAATGTATTTGAGCTTAAATTTACAGAAGACAAGCAAGACTTTAAGTCATATTAATTATGGGAAGAATTTACTAATGTTGTGAATAGGCTGAGATGGATACTCCTTCACAGAAAACGTGAGAGTCTGGGTTTATCTCCTTCCAAGCTATGTAACGTAGTTCCAATAGGAATAAATTCAAGAAAGGATCATGTCTGCCAGAGAAAGCCTGTCAGGTAACAATGGCCTTTTCTGGGCTTCAGAAATATCTTTATGAAACAAAACCAGGACGTTCTTTGGTCCAGTGTTTGACTAGAAGGAACCCTGTTTAATATCAGTTTTATATAATGGATTTGTATTCAAACCACTTCTTATGTGCTGTCCTGTCAAATTTTTTAGTATGATTCCTAGGGCAGTGCTTATGCTCCTGACTGTAATGAGAGGATAGCATTTGGATTCCTCCCCCACTCCTTCTTCTTTTTTTTTTTTTTAATTTTTAATTTTTTTTTTTTTTTTTTTTGTGTAGATTCTTTTGATGTAAGTTACAACAGGAAATATTCTTAATTGCAAGCTTGCTATATGTGGACAATAGACTTTACAGATAATGGAAGATATTAGAGAACTTTTGTTTCTGTCTGTAAGGTGTTGGGAATTTTTCAGATTACTTCATCTTGAGTTTATTTGTATGTTGTTTATACAGAGAGACTATGGCTTCATGATAAGTTGTTTTTGATAGCAATACAACATGAAGCATGCCTGTTTCCTCACCTTCCCCCAGACATCTGTTGTGCCAGCACGTTCCTACGGCTGTGCCATGAACCAGATCAGGGAACTGATCTGGCTTTTAAAGCAGCCTTGCCAAGTCTGTATGATACATGGCCTCTTTCCAAAATGTGAATGAATCTCGGAAGACGACAAGTGTGGGAAAATGTGCCCATATAGGTATTTCCTGTGCAGGACGTGAGCTGGTTTCATGATCAGACTGAAAGCACGAGATCTTCCACTCCAGAGCATTTCAGATCTTGTGCTTTCACTTGCTTGGGAGAATTGGTGAGTGTTGGATGAGGATAAAGCTGTCCAGAAATCCATTTACTTCTACAAGAAGAGTCTAGATGATTTTGGGTTCAGAACAGTGGGGATGAGCAACCCCATCATTTTGAGAAAATTTACTGGAAAATGTTATGCTCACAAAAGTAAATGCATTAAAAATGCTGCAATGCCAAAACCCACTATGTCACAAGGTACTGCCAGTTCCAAAATTGTGTATGCAGAAAATAGTTTAATTTGAGATCTTTGAGTGTGTTGGATTTTAACCCTCCCCACCCTGTTCTGCAATCAGTCCAAGTTTCACAGCCAAGATATTACAGAACCAATACCAGTGTTTGGTTTGAGCCCCTGTGTGTGGAGTATGGCACAGGCATGGAGTTGGCTTTTTTTCTGGTTGTTTTGCTGTTGTTTGGTTTTTATTATTTAGCTTATAGGGGAATTGAGCACAGACATAGTATAATACTCTTAAGAATGCAGTCCTTAATTTATCAGAATATGCTGGAGACATTCTCTCACTTCCTCATCTGTTTGATTAAGTTTTCACTCATTTTCCAGTGTGGGTATTTTCTTTGTAAGAAACATAATAAAGTCCTTAGGTGTCCTCCCACACACCTAAAGCCACATTTGGCAGTCTGAAAACACTTTGACAGCTGGCTTTTTGGGTGAATTAAAATAATGCTACATTACTAATTATAATTTTCTCTTTACCATGCCTAGTAAGATCCAGCAATCCTGAGGGAGATGATGTCTGAATGCTGTGTTCAATTTTTCGTAGTAGGTTGATAGATACCATCACAAATCAAATTTACTGTGCATTTGATCCAGTCCACATTTGTTTTGGTTTAAAAAATAGTTATCCTACCACTTCTTTTTCTACCACTGACTCTCCTCAACATTGTTAAAGCTTTGCTCACTTGTAGCTCTTTACCAGAAACAGTCTCCTGTAGTCCAAAGACGCCTGCTTAAACTTAAAATTAGCCAGGCAGTGTCCACAACTGCTCTGCTCCTCACTGGAAAGAGTGTAAGGGCAGCAGTTGGAGACTTCTGTTTTCAAGCACAGATTTTAGGTTGACATCAGTCCAAGGAACAGCCTTTGGCCACCCTTTTGGCTGCCCAGGTTCGCTGGACTGAGTGGTTTAATCTTCTGAGCTGCATGGGGTGAGGCTGAGTTTAAGGACCTGTCACTGAAACATTGGTCACTCACGTACAACTCATGTGAGTAAAATTCTCTCAGAGAGGATCTCAAACGTATGTCTCAAAAAGCAGATTTTTCACTGCTTTTATTCTGACTGTGTTTCTCTGCCTCTGTGTATGAGTATTTTAAGGAAAGTAATTATTTTTGGGCATGGTTGTTTGATCCTGATACAACATATGTAACAGTTAAGGACTATCTTTGCAGGTCTAATGTACATTTGATACATTTTGCATTCTCAACTAAGCTGTTTGGTTTGGCATTTTGTGGTGGTTTTTTTTTTTTTTTTTTAAATTATGACACCTATCTCAGGTACAGTTCTGTTTTTCTTTCCAGTGATTTTTTGGATGGGTGTTAAGCCATTTATATAATCTGTTGATGAGTAGAGTACTGTGGGCTCAATATCACACAATGATTAGGAAGTATTTGCGTGTTTCATTGCTTTCCTGGGGAGTTCAGCGGTCACTTTTATTATAATTTCTAGACTTCTGAAGTAATTCTCTTGACCGTGCCTCAGAACTAATTGTGACCAAGGTTGGAAGAATGAAGAGCTCTGGAAGTTCTGGAGGCACATAGTTGTAAAAACTGCGTGAAGAAATCCAGTATTTTTCAGCCAAAAAAGATAGCTTTAGGCTATAGGGGCTTATCATATTTGGGGCTTTGTGGTGTGTTGGCACTGCAGATGACTGCTGTATCACTGTGACCTGAGCACCAACCTTCTGGGCTGGGGAGCCTTGTGTGACCCCTCAGTGACAGGAAGTTTTTGTAGACAGCTTGCACCCAGCTATAATTTTAATTGAAATTCCCATGTGCTCAAAAGGCTTCCACAAATCTAAGTTGACAAGCTAGCTCAACAATTAGGAGTTAATGGGTGATGCACCACTTCTTGTTGATACATGCTCCCTTTGTAAAAATAGAAATGCTGAAGTAACAGAACAACTGCTTGGGATGCATTTTTGAAGTTCATCATGAACTGATTTTTCTTGTGCCATCCTCTGAACACATCTGTGTCAGCACAACTGAACCTTCTTCAGTGATGTAAATGTAAAACCGCTGCAGGTGTCAGAATAGGATTGTAATATTTTGAAGCAGAGTACTGTGATGGCTCAAGATATTTGGATGTAAGCACCAAAATTTTAAAAAGTGTTGTTAGTCACAAAGCATTCCTTAGCCATTGGATATAGTCAGTGAATGTATAGATTGAACAATCAAAATAAAACTCAGCTTCCCAATGGCCTCTGGGTGTCTGGTGTCTGATCTTCGGCTCAAAGCAAGGCTGACTCTGGAGACTGGGTGCTTTGCAGCCTTACATGGCTTTAGTGTTTTACCAAGTTTTCTTCTATTTTCTCTGTCTAGATAGTTACCAAGGCTGTACTTCCCTGTAAACATGTGAGTCCCTGCAGTCTATCCATAGCTCTGACTGCAGTGGTCTCAGTTTTGTGCTATTTTTCCTTTTTGGATAAACCAGAATGTTAAGGCTAAATTATTCACTGCAGGTTTAGCATAATGAGCAGGATAAACACCTCTGCTCCAGGTATCCAACTGTTGGAAAGACAGATATTGGGCAGATGGATTTTGTGAAACTTGTAATATCAACTCTTTATTCCTCTGCAAGGTGGTCTATTTAAATTTATAATCACAATTGCTCTATGCACAATTCTTATTTCAATGAAGACAATTGAATTTAATATCTTGGAATATATATGAATAGAGATGAATTTTATACCTTGTTCAGTCAGCAAATATTTTTACCCTGCATGACAGTAAATCAGATGCATCATACTGTTTCCTTCTTCCCTGGCAAGTTATGAAGAAACAGCTCAAGAAGGGTTGGCAGCTTGCACAGCTTTTTAGGCCTAGGTAGCTGGGAGTACTCTGCCGGGTTTCTTCAGTTCTTGCCAGGGAAGAGAAGGAAGATTTGGAACTGTATCTGATCTGTGCTGATTTAAGTTCTCTGGCTTCTGGTGCGGGAGCAGAATCTCTTCATTGTTGTACATGCTGCAGCCTGGGAGCAGCTCCAACCTCGAGGACCTGAAGTCTGAGACTTTAATGTTTGGTCCCCCTCTAAATACCTAATATTAATCTCCTGGTGTGCCTGCTTGTGAAAATACCAATTATCTATATTAACGTAGCCACTTGGGCTCAGAACCTATTGCATTTCATCAGTAACAGAAGCTAAGCATAGATGAGGTGACAGAAGTTTGTTCAAGTAATTTCTGCTGTGCAGCTCCCGGGCAATCCTGTGTCTGACTTTTCAGACATCTATTACTCTCTGCTTAGGGAAGGACCCCTGAAGTGGCAGGTTCAAAGTATTTTTTCCCTCAACCATGTGCTGCTTTAATGGTGACGGGTGGGAGTGAGGAAATACACCTTTGTGGCTGTGCTAGAAAATGCTTTAGTTTGGTATGTTATGGACTCTTATTTCCTATAAATGGGCTTAGCAAAAAGAATCAGAAAATCAAAGAAACAGGACACATGGATGATACCTTCTTTGGTATCTCGTGTCTCTTTAAGGCTTCAGGGAATTGGGATGGGATAATAAAAGCTTCAAGTTGTTGATATTGCTTTCAGAGGAATTGTTTTGCCTGGCTGGAAGGGTTGTAATTTAAAGGTTTACTTTGTGTTCCTGGCTATTTAGTCTATAATGTATATTTTCTCTGCCTCCCAAGGAGGGTGCAGAAACCTCAGAAAGGTGTAAATATTGAGCTAGCCATTTCTGAGCTTTTGAGGTTTATTCCAGGCCTTCCCTAGGGTTTGGTCAGCATGGGGTTTGGTCAGCATGGGGTTGGGTGGCGGGGGTCAAGGAAAGAAGGATGAGGCTTTAATTACAGATGTTAAGGACTGATTAAAGGGATGGACTGTGAGAGAGGTACCTCAGCATGTGTTTAAAATACAGATCTGTGGCAGTGGTAGCTGAGGAGGCCAAGCAACTATTTTCCAAAAGCATGAACTGCTATTAAGGTCCAGAAGCCTGAGATTTCTCTCTGTTGGCAAAACGTCCAAATGTTTAGATGGCTGTGGAGCTGTGCATTGCTTACAGAACTGCCTTTAGTGACAGCAAATGCTTAAATTAAGTTTGTAAACTTAATGTTCCTGGTGTCTCTTCTCTCTCTTCTCTTTTTTTTTTTTAAACTCTTCTACTCCCCCACAAACTCCTGTGCTTTTTGTATATGTTAGTGATTGTTTTTCTATAGAATTTTTATTGTAATCTTTTGAAAGTTGCTTGGCAATTACTAATTCTCATTTAGGAGGAGCTTGCATACAACAATCCTGGGCTTTAAAGTGTTTATAACAATCTTAGAAGAGTTGTGTCTAGGAAGAATCCTGACTTTCATACCAGTAGACTTCTGTTTAGAAAGGTTCTTCTGTGAGGATTCACATCAACACAGTAACTGCTGACCAAGATAGTTCTTGCAAAGACAAAGATGTGTTTTCAGGGTTTAAAATGATTACAGTTGAATCAAAGGAGTCAGTGAGACTCCACCATACAGGGAGTGCTGGATTCCTGCTCTCTCACTCTTCAGCCCTGTGGCACAAGGAAATGATTGGGATTTGGCCAGTATAGCCACGGCTCCAGCTTTTGTTCAGTAGGAGCTTTGTTGACTGCTGGGAAGAGACTGTGCCCTACCTCTGGCTTAATTCCAACCTTCTGCTGAACCATTTCTCCCCGTGAATTGCTCTTATGCTGACTGTGTTCCCACAAGAGCAAGAAATGCCATTTCCTGCTTGTTTTAATAGTGAAGGATTTAATGTGAATTCAGTCTTGACATCAAAAGAGCATAATTTCAATTTCCTTGGTGGAGGTAGGAGGTGTTGGTACCTCAGTGGTCTGTCGTTATTTATGTCCCTCCCTCCCTGCAATGGGTCTGGCTTTCACCCAGGTTGGCAGTGGTGACCTGGGATGATCTCCTTTTTGGTGATATCGGTACCACACAGAAACGTTGTTTGCCCTCTCTATGTACTGATTAATCGTGTCATCTTATGGTTTCTGTAATTCTCAGCTTGTGCTTCCATAACTTGCAGGTGACACTGTCATATTTCAAACTAGTTTGAAAACTCCTTGGGGCAGTGTGAAAACACCTGTAATTAATCATGTCAAACATCTAGTGTGTGTTCAGTAGGTAAATGACAACATGTGGCTTTGCTTGCCACTCCTAGGGTTGCCGTGGTCCGTGAAGCTGCACTTACCAGAGGGTGACAGTAAAGAATAGGGGAGATTTCCAAAGCAGTCTACAGATTGTGGATTTGCTTATACCCACCCCTCTCCTGAAGTTTCTAAGGACATCAAGGCTCTGCAGTTGTCATTTGGCAACTTTCAGAAATGCTGTTTCCACTCAAAAGCAACCAGCTGTGGGATTTGCCTGTGATCTGTGGCCTTTGTACCCTTAATTCCCTGACTGCTGCAGAGTAATCCATAGGATACACGAGCTCTGGCAGTTCCTGGTTTTGTTGGCTCTGTTGAAAGTGTTCATGCAGCTGATGTTGGGTAACTGTGATAGTTCTCAGAGCAATACCAACAGCTATTAAACATAAAGCCCTTCTTGAAAGTATGTGGTATGTTAGGAATGTACTAATGCTTGAATCCCAAAGAAATTTGGGCTCTGATAGCCCTTTGAACTTAACTGTACTGGACATCTACATAAACATCTTTGAGAATGTGAGCCTTAAGCCCATAGGACATTTTAGTCCTGCAGTGCATGTGGCCTTGGGAACACCATTCATCTTTCAGAAGATCTTTTCTCCTGTAGAATGAATTAAACCAAATAATGTTTTATTCTTGTAAGAGACTTTTTTTTTTTCCCTGAAGGAGAAAGAATTTAAAGCCTTTAGCAGTGCTAAGCATTAGAAGAGATAGAAGTATCAAAGGAGATAGATAAGGATAGATGGTTTCTTTGACAGTTTTGTCTCCCTGCTGTGCCAAGTGACAGCCAACATCTTATTTTAGAGGAAAGCTTTCCATGCTGAAAATGGTGGCACAGAAATTCTTTCCTTTGGCCTCATTCAAATGCAGCTGATCCTGGTGATGCTTCATGCTGATGGCAATTTAAAGTATTGTGCATCCTAAGGCAAATTTCATTCAAGGGCCATCATAACCAAGTGGGGCCAATGGGAAAAGTTAGATTCAGTTTTAGAAGAGAACAGCATAAAGAAGTCTTAATGAAATAAATTCTTTGGTCTCATCTGGCTGTGTATCTGGAAAAACTGCTAAATTCAGCATTTAGTCATGGGAGAGTAAATTATTCTAATTTTATTTATTGACTGAAGCAATGCTAGGTTAAACTAATATTATATTAAATTCTTGCACTGTTCAGCATTGATGTAGCATTTTGCAAAAGCACAAATAAATATGTAGGTGTCTTCTGAAAATCGGAGAGGTCAATTTTTAGACTGTTTTACAGACCTTGCCAAATTAATTAGTGTGGCCATAAAAAATGGTTGCAGAGGCACTTTTCCTTAGGACTATCAATGAAGTGTCTAAAGCTATAAAAGGACACTTACTACATCATCTGTCATTAGATGTTTTTCACAACGAGTGCAAGGTATGCAAAGAAGGATTCTCTGTGTAAATACAGAAGACGTGTTTTGCAGTTGGCAGTTTTTGCTGGTGGACAATTAGAAAAGTCCATGGCTGAGTACCCTGACTGAGACCCTAAGGGAGAAATTGAGGGGCTTATGGAGCAGCTTTTCCCCATGTCAGAAGCTCTCCAACTGGGTTTGAATAAAGAAGCATCAATGCAAGTTGTCATAATGAAAGTTTGATGCAAGCTAATTGGTTTTGCTAATTGCTTGTGTTTCCACTTCATTTTTCAAGATCATGTAAAGAATCTTGACTGTTGAAAGGAGAAAGCACTCAGTTTGGAGTGACAGGTACATTCTGAAAATCATGTTTTTGTTGTTGAATGGACTTTGCTAAGTGGCAACATTTCCTTATTTACTTGGAGAACCATTTATGAATACATGAAAAATTGGGAAAAAAACCCCAAACACAAAACTGACCAGCAAACCCTGAAACTTCAAGATTTTTTTATGCTTGTATCATTTCCACTACAACAGAAAGCAGCAGGGAACTAAAGAGGGCAATGACCAAAGAGTAGGATGCCAGCAGGGGAACAGAATTGCAAACTTTTCTTTGCCAGAGCTCCCTTCTATTCTGCCTGCAGACCTAGTGACTCCTTAAGCATTGAGCATGAGTTTCTTTTGGCTTGACTTGTCAGCTTGAAGCGTTATATTGAATTATTGGACAGCCAAATCAAAGGTGTGATGATATAGTAGCACTGGAGTTAAAGCTCAGTACACAGCAAAGGAAGTAAATAATGCTAATTGGTGCTATTATTAGTAGTAATTTCATAATAAATAAAACATTATCACTACTATTTTAGTACTATACTAAAATACCAAATAATATAATATATAAAATGAATATTAATAAGTAAATTTTAATAGTACACATTCATTAAAATAGCATACATTTTCCTTGCTACATTAGTGCTAAATCTGGCTCATGCTGAATTTGATGAGGACTTTTTCATGAATTAAAATAAGACTCAGAGTTGAAACCTGACTAACTCCTATTTAGTTCCTGTAAAACTGAAAGTCAGGTTTTTCAGTCTGTGATTTAGATCTGCCAACATGTTTATTTTAAAATTAAAAATAATAAACAATAATTTTAAAGAAAGAAATAAAAGACTGGGGTGCTGTTGTCAGAATTGTGCTGAGGCTGCTGCTGCCCAGAGCCTGTGGTGAGGAGCAGGAAGGGGCTCTGAAGGAGCCAGGCTGGGCAGCAGCTGCAGTCCTGGTGAGCTTTGTGCTCCCTCTGGTACCTGCTTTGCAGTCCAATCACTGCCTTGTGCAGCTTCGGCGTGTGCATTCTGAATTTAAACACCTGGTTAATGAGGAGTGCTAGGAGTGATACAGGACTTTCTCAGCTTTAACTGTGAACCTGTTTTGTCATTTCCTTGATCCATTGGACAGCCTGGCTCACCCGGGAGTGGGCTCATCTGGGCAGGCTGGCACAATAAATTCTGAGAGGAGAGAGTTCTCCATGGATGTGCGACAGGCACTGCATCTCTGTCCCAGCCACTTTGTAATCACTGCCATCTAATTAGTGCTGCTCTTCTCATCTAAAAATGAAGGTTTCCTCTTTGCTAAAAAACTAGCAATTCCAGTCAGGCATTTTATCTTAATCTACAAGAAACAGATAACAGCATGTGGCAGTTTTTGGTAAAGCAAAAGCAATCACAAAATTTGTTATGTGGTGTGGGGTCTTGTTTGAGCGAAGGTGGATGTCCTTAGCTAAACCTTCTCCTATGCAATGAGCTTCCCCCAAAAACTCAAATGGCTTTAAACTATTCTAATGAGTAGTGGTTTTTAAAAATGTGTTAAACAGCAAAAATTGAAAACATTTCAAAGAGAGGCCAGAAACAGGAAAGGTTTATACGGTGTAGTTTCCCAGGAATCACTTTTCTAAGATGTGATTACTCTGTCTGCTTTGCTTTCCTTCAACAGGATAATTACAGACAGACATGTTGGGATAAACTCCTCTATGTTTAGGAATCATTGAAACACTGTAATGCTGTGTTTATGGAAAGCCTGTAAACTAGCTGTGAGCACTACAGAAATCATCAGGGTGGCTCAGCACACATGGGCTTCAACACCCACCAAGAGGCTTTTCTTGCTGAAAACATTTTTGTTTGTCTCAAACGCACTGTGGGTCACTTGGGAGCTATGTGTCTCTTCCACTTCTAATTAAAACAACTCGTTTAAAACAGGAGGAATACAATTTTTCTCTTAATTATTTGCCAAAATCCCAGCAGTGATTTCTGTCACAGCCTTTTTAAGGAGTCCTCCACAGATCTGGAAATTAGGGATTCACCTTTTTTTTTAAGTCTTTTGAAAGAGGTTTGCACTCTCTTTGTTCCAGGGAAATGGATACTTGCTTTCTTTTAGCAAAAATGGATGTTTAGTATTCCTGGGTATCAAACAGCTAAACACACAGCTACTGCAAAGCTTTAAATTTAAATTCGGAATGTCAGAATTTTCTAATCTGAGATTTGTCATGTATGGAAAACAGGGCATGCCAGATCTGCATAGATGAAGAGAAAATGTTGAGTTTTTTGGGTTTTGATTTTTTGTTTTCCACTTTGCAAGGTTGGTAAAAACTGAAAAAAAGAAGAAAGGTTGTATGTCATTTAATAAATGAACCATAATATGCTATTTGCTATTCAAGAAACCTTAGAATGTGGTTGGGGCATGTTTGGAAGTTGCTATGACCATATGCCTGTTCAAGTATAATCCTGTCATTAAACTCTAGTAGTCCCCAAACCCTCTCTCACCACTTCCTGATGACAGGACCTGGGTTTTTGCATCAATTTTTTCCTAAGCCAGCTTCGAATAGTTGAGCACCTCTGAGACTGTTAATGGTGTTGAATGTGATATACTGATCATAAGAAAAAGACCTCTGTGTTTTGGAGAACCATACTCCTAACATGGTAACTACTCTACTGGGATCCTTCGTAGATCTAGAAATAAAGAATTTGTTTAGGTTAAAATGTTATGGGAAAAGCTTATGTCATTTGTCACAGACAATAAGTTGGGTATTTGCTTTCCTTTCAATACGAGTGCAGGTTCTAAAGCCAGCTGTAGAATCATTTGAGATTTTGGATCAGGCCTTTACTGCTTTGGGATTTTTCTTCTGAAAATCTGATTGTAATGTTGTTCTGGAAATTGATGAAGTTGAAAGGGAAGAACATCCCTGCAATCTCTCTATGCTTGATCTGTGTGATGTGTTATGAAATTTGCTCCTCCTTTCTGTAGTATTTCATCAGTCTGCTTGTGTGCAAGTGTAGTAAAGCTAAGTTAAATTTCTGTGGGTACACAGAGTATTACTGACATGAACGACAAGCATGAAAGCACTGTGGAAGAATTGTAGCCTGAAGAAAATTTCAGCCAGTCCACCATCATTAACTTTAAATGGCCTTGGCAAGTCTGAGGTGTAAGTTAGAGAGAAACTCGAAAGGCAGGACGACTGCAGAAAGGGAACTGGATGTGAAGAAGAATTGTGACCCGGGTTGGAGAGGGAATACACACAGAGCTCAGAACGTGACCTGGGTTCTGAACAAAACAAGTAGCAAAATGCTTTATCCCTGCTTACCTTCAATACAGGTCTTCAAAACTTTCATCCAGATTAGTGTTGCTGTTCCAGTGCTTGATTTGGCTGATGGGTAAATTATAGGCAGTGTTCTTCTGGTCATAATGAATTAGAAATCGCTGTTCTTACCCTCTTTCGGAAAACAACTGAAATAGTTCTGGCATTATAAAACTTGATTAAAATCAGCTTTTAATTTACTTCAGCTTTTAATGACTAAAGTAGTAAATGTTTTTGTTTCTGTAGTGATTTCATAGTTTCTTCAAATTATTCATAAACTCTTAAATCATCGCTATGTATGGAGTGAGTGTGACAGGAGGGTATGCTGTTGCTGTGTGTATATAAACATGTTGGTATTTTGAGCATCAATTGGGATTCTTACTGTAGTTGTATGAATTGTACATGTTATTGTTCATATTTTTTATATGCAGTAGTTGAATCATGTAGCAAACAGAGCCCACAAATTTGTTCTAAACCAGGTTTTTATTACATGGCCTCCAAACGTCGGATGGAACCTAGGAATGTATAATCATGTGCCTTGGAAAAGACAGAGTATCTATCTGCAGGGAACTGGGCAGCTTTATGACCTAGAATGTAGAACTTGGTTGAGGAACAGATTATTCCAGAGGTTCTTGTAGCTGCAGTCATTACTTTTAATCCTATAAACCCAGTCAGTTGGTGTCACTTACTCATAACACTCAAACTGGGTTCTGGTGTGCTGTTATGCAAGAGGGAAGTATGCTAATCATGCATAATGAACTGTCATGACCTTATGTCTGGAAAATGTATACATTTTGTCATCTGTTTTGATGGAAATGATATCTCTTATTGTTCTGGCTTATTCCCTTGCTGTAGTTTTACTCAGCACATTCAGTTGATTGCACTGATTGATTGCACCATTAGTATTTGGTTTTAAATGTCCCAGATTTCATATTTTTCTGCAAAGACATATAAAAAACCCCAAATAAAACAACCAAAACCAAAAGAAAAAACAAAATAAGGTGCTTTTGATGCTGGTCTGCACATCCAAGTGAGAAATACCACGGGATTGTCACAGAGCTGTGTTGTCTTCTAGTGTAGCAGCATTCCATGGACTGCCTGTTCAAACTATGGAAAGATAATGCCATATCTTTAGGCTGGGCAGGAAAACTGAAGATGAAATAATTTATTAGTTTTTTCTGATTTGGGCAGAGACTCATCTTAGGCTTTGAAGCTACTGCTTGCTGAGGGTGAGAAGAGGTCTGAGTGTAACACGTTAAGAAACTGCCTCATACCCAGGCATATGAAGCATGGGCTTCATAATGTACCTGTGTGCATTTAGCAATTTTCTGAAAGAGATGGAAGAGATGACAAATCTCTCTCAAATTCCCAGACAGTGGTGTTAGCAATCAGGCCCAGTTTGTATCTCTTCTGCTTGTGTGTTGAAAAAACTGCAGCATTTTTAGCAGCATTGTCTTCTCAAATACTTCTCCTTGTTGTATCACAATTGATACAATGAGTCGATGAGAATATCCCTTATGCATCCATTTAATTTCCAAAGGCACCAAGATATGTACAAATATCATTGCTCAGTGGACTGCTCACTTTGATTTGGTAGTCTCATTTTCAAATAATAATTTGAGTCCTTCTTTATGAAGAGGCAATACTTTTCCATATATGCTAATTTCTGCTATAGCCCCAAGCATCTGTATATTACTTTATTAATGTTATGTTTATTTATGCTTAATTCTGTGCTTTGTGTTGAATTCTGCTCATGAGTGTTCATAAAATCTGTTCTTTCTCAGGGGTTTAGGTGAGATTGTAAGAAATACAATTTTTCATAGAAGAAACAAATGGGATATTGTAACTGATCACCACAAGCTGTTTGATATTTTCATAGTGAGCAAGAAAATGTTAGTAAGTCTTGTTTCTATGGAGTGACTGTACAATAATAAATTTAACCCCTTAATGAGATTGGTTGGGCAAAAAATTACACGGAAAATGTGCTTCTTAATCTTCTGGAGGGGGATGAAACCGTGCAGAAGTCTTTTGGTGTACATAATTCTACACATATAGTGTAGAATTTAGTATGTAGAACATAGTTTACTTTTAAGGCTTGAATTTTTTATCATATGTTAATAGAATCTGCAATTTTTTCAGCTTTAGTTTTTATTCCACAATCAGATTGTGTTATCAATTGAGATGCTAAGATAATTTAAGGCAAGTTATATCCTATATTATGGGCATGAATAGCAACACATTATCATCTGTATGTAGTAATAAAACCACTTTTAGACCAGACCTATGATCACTCGAAGGAGATTAGAAACTATTTCTGTATGGATGTGTTTAAAACATTCCATGAGGTGTGGCATTGTGACATGATTTGTGCTAAACTATTCCATCTGTTGTTGGGGAGAAGTAAATCTTCCAGGAGGAAAGATTTACAAGGATTTTATGTTATTCTGTCTCACTCTAAGGCTCACTTCTGATTACAAAGGAAACCTGTTATATCTTGGAAACTGAGAGCCGTTGAAATGTAGCTTTTGTGAAAATCCCATTTTATGATCCAGTCATTTTGCAAATGCAGTCTGAAGTGACAGACATTAGTGCTGGCTAAGCTATGTTATGGAGAGTAATGGAGAATTATTGCTGTAATTGAGTGAGTTAAACTTTTATTGGCCCTCACTAATTTTATTTTAAATCATGTTATTCTTAGTATTTGTTTAATAACAAGGGTGATTAACTTGAAGAAATGGGCTTTCATAAATGGCATTCCTTAACTGTGGTTTGTGTCCGGTCACCTGTCACATTGCATTACTTCTGCTCTGTGCTTTTCTATATTTTCTGAAAGAGAGTGTGAATTCAAGTGATAGGACTTCCTATTTGTGTTTTCAAATGGAAGTGTTTCATTTAGAATCGGATAGAACTTCATGTTTAATATTTTTCTTGAGAGCCAGTGATCATTCAAATTTGTGCTAATAATAATCCACAAATAGTGAAAGGAAATATTTGCTGATACCTGTGAGGGCGTTAATTGTTTTGCACTGTTCATCTGTTTCCAGCGTGCTGGATGTTTGTGTCTGGCTGTGTGCCAGCTCTGGACAGCAGAACTGGTATAAGTTGTGTTGGAAGTAGCTGAGCTGTCACCAGAAATGGCTTTTAGAGGCAGTGTTCCAGATGACATTTTAACTTGTGGGACACCTGCTAGGGGGTCAGAGCTCACCTGACTCCTCCTGTCTTGTGCTGCTTTCTCACATCTGCCCTTCTTGTCCAGGCCTGTAAAGGGGAACTGCTCCCTTTTCCTTGGGTGGAATTTTGCTCTTTGCCTCCACTCTCGTTATCCAAGATCCTTTGAGTAGCTCAGGGATTCTGAATTCCTTGCCAGTGATTTTGCAGTCTGTGCCAGGCAAGCTGAGTAGAGAAGATCCCTGCTGTGGGATGTTGGCCCACTCCCTGCAGCACGTGCTTGGTAACATAAACATGGTCATTTGTTCTGTGCATGGTTTATAGAGATGCTTTTTGTCCTGAGTACCCTGCTCCTGACCTGATCTTTAGCAGCCAAATTTACTCCCATGGTGAGGCAGGATCAGAAGGGAGCTTTGCTCTACATTAGCATGTTTCTGCTTCTTTCTCTGAGGTTTCTAATGGACTGACAGACTGTTGCCATGTAGCAACAAATGTCTATCCATCAGGAGGAATGGCAGGTCTCATGGGATTATCCCGGTATCCATCTCCTGAAGAACTGAATGTGGGCGAGCACTTCAATTTTCTGTGGAATGGAGCATGTCAAGCAATATGGCAAAGATTTTAGATCTCAGTTTTCTTTTCTTTCCCAATTTTCAATACATACTGTGCAGAAAGACTGCCTTGTTTAGTAGGGATTTGAAAAATCAACACATTTCTCGCTAAAATGAGCTGTATCTGCCCTGAACACAGGACAGTCCCTGCTTGCTCCCGAAGACTGTCTTGTAGAAAAGGTGGAGATTTGGTACAGCTTAATTATTTGGGTTTTTAAAATTATCTGTTAATGTAACATGAAGTATTATTATCTGACAAACTTGAAATCACATTACTTATATACAGAGAATTAGGATTTCTCGAGAGGAGGGTCAGAACTACCTAGTGAAAGCTGTGCAGTGAAGTCTTCCCCTGTTCTTCCACATTTCACCTGTATTTCAGGAGTTCTTGTGGAATATATTGCAATCTATTGCAAGGAATCAGGTCATAGCTTTTATCTTTTCCTTTCTGGTAGGACATCACAGTAAGTCGTTGTGAAGATCAATCCTAAATTACTTAATGACATGTTTAACGACAGTGAAATAATGCACCTGCTGTGAACATCAGGTATCAGATGGAAATGGCTGGGAGGCTGCTTTCAAGCCAGTAATTTTCAGACTGGATTTTGGACACCAGAAGGTCCATAGGTTATTTCCAAAGGACCTGCAAAAGAAGAGCAGTCTTTGTACTTTGTAAACTTAACATTACTGTTCCAGAGGATGGCACTGGGGGACGCAGAGGCAAACTAAGATGGAACAGTTTAAGCAGCTCATTCCCTTGTGCCTGTTACACTGAAATCTGAACTGCAACTGCAACATTCTTAACAAGTTTTGTTACATAAGGTCCCTGAAATGTAGCAAGTACTCATCGTTTATGTGTGGAACTGAAAGCTTTCAACAACTTGTAAGAACAGGTGTTTTGTTTGTTAGTCATCCCACAAAAAAAGGTTTTTTTCAAAGGAACCCGAAGGATTGGCATCTAAATCCCTTTGTTCTGTTAAGAGAACTCCCACTTTGTAGAGAAACTATTTCAGTTAACTGAGCGTGAAACTCTTTTCTGAGGACACGCAGAGTAGCAAAAATAAAATGGGCATGGATGAACTCTCACATTTGTGCAGATGCTCCTTTCTGCTTAAGCAGTCCCACCCCTGAAAACTTTTGAGCACCCTGAGCTCCCACTGAACTTGGATATGATGGCATTTGCAATATAGTTGTATTATGGATACTTGAAAAAAAATCTAACTGTTGTAGCATATATCACGATTAGCTACAAATCTTTTTTGTTTCATACCTAAGTTAGAAAAACTCAAAAGTGTAATTTCATATTTTTATAGTAATCTATGGAAGTAATTGATTTCTTTGGTGTTGTATCTATTTAGGAAAATGCTGCATGATTTGTGTTGTCAAATGCAACTGATAAAAATTTGTGGCCTTAAAACCATCAACCCATATAATAAGTTTTGTTACTTATTTGTGTTCTGTACAAGTATTATGATGTTTCTCTCTTCAAAGATATTGTGCAGGTAAAGGAAGATGTCTTCAGTCCTTTTCACATTGTACAAACAAATTTTTTTTTTATAGCTGGAAATGAGATACTCAGTTTGCTGTAGCACTGCAGCATTTACTGTGTGTGGTATGACTGTTAAATCTATAATAATTTCTAGGAAGAATTACTATGCCTTGTAAGGAGATAAATAGTATTTTGAACATTTCCTTTCTTGATGTTATGTTTCCCTGCTGATATTTACTGTAAATCAGAGCCATGCTTAAAGATATTTTGCCCCTGCATAACTAAAGAAAAGTAACAAGCTAAGTTGTTTCACAGAAGAAATGGTTTTACTGTCCTTGTAACGTCTCAGTAATTTGAATATATGTTGGTAGAGCTTTTCTGCCTGGAGCATTATTTGCTTATGGGAATAATGCTTGGCAAATCTCTTGATGTGTGATATTCTTGCAACTAAATAAGTTGGTGCATCCTTAAACAGAATGCCAAAAAGAAAATGTGGCTTTAAATCAAATGTGTGGAACAGTGTGGGTAGAGTCAGAGAAAGCAGGTGCATTAGAGTTTTTTGTCTGCACAGTTCTGTTACATTACCTCACCCTCCGTCACAGAATGCAGTGAATGCTGATGTCCTTATCTGGATTGCACAGTAATGGGGGGAAACTGTTGGATCTGCCTGAATTCCACAGCCTTCCTGTGTGCCTTCTGATATGGATGCAGTAGCTCTGAGCCCTGGGGCCCTTGCAACTGCTTTAACACAAATGTGGTTTGTTTTGTGATTGTTCAAAGGCTCTGCAGTGAGTACCAGTGAAATACTGTTCATTGTTGGTGTATTTTGTGTTACCTTCTAATCAGTAGGATAAATTCTAGGACAAACAGTCACCCTCTCCTCTTGAGCTGGGGTGATATGTAAGTACAGATTTAGATCACATATCAGAAATTTTGTAACTGAATTTGCTTCTGACCTGCTGCTCTTAAATGTACAGTGGAAAAGGAAGTTCATTTCTAGATTGATAGGCTGGTCCCTCACTCTGAGAAAGTGTGTAATATCTGTTCGCATAACACAAGAGCAGCTGCACCTTTGGCCAGAGGCTGAAGATGGTGCCTAAAGAGGAGAATATAAAGGAGAAGCATAAATGGAATTTCCCTTGAGCACAGTCCCTTGTTACAATCTGCTGATTGTTGCTCAGAGCAGAGGAGCACCCTGAGCATTGTGAAACACTTCCTCCAGACGAGTTTAAAAGCACTGTATGTGCTTTAGGTGAGTTACAAGGGTTTTGTCACTTTGCCTTCCCAAGGCTGGTGAGTCAGGTTTGCGCCTCTTCTTGATTAGCACCCAGACTACCAGGGGAACCAAAATACCTGTCTTCTTGAAGAGATCAAGGTCTTCAATCTCTTATCTCCCTCGGATACTTAAATTTATTTTACAAATCTCTGTTGCCATAGAAGGCTGCTTGGAATGGCTCCCTTGAACTCTGCTCAGCCTTCCTCTTAAAAAATTCCCTTCCCACCTGTTTACCCTCCCCAGCTTGTCTCTGGCTGTTGGGTTTCTCTCTCTGGTCCAGTGCTGCTGAAGCAGGTTCACAGAGGTGCTGGTCTAAGAACTCTGGCTCATCAAGGAAAAGCACGTAGTTACAAGCACACGGTAGAAAATTAAATTGGCTTTATATTTCTTTTATTTGCCTAATGTTTTACACTCACCATTTGGTGAAAGGGGGTGGAGGAGGAGGTTGTTTGTTACCTTCGTTTTCACTTGTTAAGTGGAGATGTATGGAAATGACTTAATGATTTTCTGGCTCCTCATCCTCAACACAAGTGAGAAGTGTTTTAGCATGCAGTTGAGGCCAAATGTTTTCAGATAAGGAGATGATGTCTTAAGGCATTTTTATTGATATTCAATTGTGCTTATCTTTCTATATAGTGTATGACATTTATGCACACATGCAATACATACTATAAGTAAATAGCCTATATGGCTTAATTCAGCTGCTATTAAATCATACATTTTTACTGATTTTGGATTTAATGCTGAATTCTTGGCCATAGTATATTTAAGTGTTATTGTGGGTAAGTAGAGGTTTTGATTCTGTTTACAGGATTAATACAATTGGATGGTGTTATTTTAAAAGCTCCTAATGGCAAAAGTTGTACATTTTTGTAAATTTTGTTGATGTGTGAGCTGTAAGTGGTTTGATATTGCAGGATTTTCTTGTGCAATACTTGTACTGATGAGAGATTTGAGCAGAGAATTATACTTATCCTCAACCACCTTAAATTCTTGTTCTAAGCAACTTTTCCTATATGTTAGGGTATACAATATGTATGAAAATGACACTATAAAGTCATATAATTATACAAAATGCTCGGTGTGTTGCATATTAAATACCTGGAATGAAAATTTGTTCCAGGGAGGAATTATTCTTCAAAGTTTCCATAAGCTGTTCAGACAACTTACACTTTTTAATCGCACAGCAATATTAATATAAACACATCAAATTTTACTTAGCTAAAATATTACCACTACATATTTTAAGTTAGCAGATACCCAAGAAGATGTCAAGTAAATTGGATTCTAGCATATTCTGTGGATGGCTCACAGTAATTTGTGTGCATGTTTAAACTTATGGCTGAGGTAGAGTGAAGTCAATAGGGGTGACTGATTCTGAAAAGCAAATGAATTAGGCTGGTGCTGTAAAAAGCTGTTAATCAGACAAAATGTGACCACTGTGCTTTTTAAAGACGTATGATATAATCCTTTGGGGCAGTAAAGTATTTAAGTTTTAACTATTACAAGAAAATTTTATTTACTGAAAGTCTAAAAAATATGAATTGACAAGCTTCACTTTTTATTTAAAGTGAAAGATAAAACACTGTTTTTTCATTTCTTTCTTTTTGGAGTTGCTTGGAAATGTTAGAATCTTCCTTTGTGTCCAAGATCCATTTGGCTGTACCAAAAGCTGGCTATCTGAAACTCATTTTGAAACTGGTTAAACCCCATGTACAGGGCTGATTTCAGGAAGCATAGCCATTATCAGCAGGATTGTTTTCAAGACTTATAATTAGACCTAGCTGTCTGCTCCAAGAAATCATATAACTGACTGTAACCTAAATGCTTTGCTTATATATCCGCTGAAGTTCCCCAAATTGCCCATGATTCCAGAGAAGCTCACCCGTGATGGCCTTATGGGAGCAGATGTGGTTCAAAGTAGATAAACGAATTGATTTGATAGATAAATCTCCACAGTCCTAGAGTGCAACTCGAGGAAGGTGAGGCATTCCCCATAGCCCAGTATGTTTTGGTAGTAAAAAGTAGAGTGTCTCAATTGTGATATGAAACAAAGGGAACATTGGTAAATGTGGAATAGGAGAGATAGTGGGGATGGACGGTCTACATGCAAAGATTTTTATTTATTTTCTGGAGATCCATCTGCCTTATTTGGTTGGTATCCTTCATGCATCCTATGTCTTTGTGGTATTTAATTGCAAGAGATGAATTATGTGAGTTAGAAGGAACTACCAGTACTAGGAGAGGAAGGTTACCTAGACTTTTCCTTTCTTAAAATGTATCCCAGCTGGATTTCCTGAGTCTTGGCCTTTCACTGGGCTAATGCACAAGATCACTGATGCTCTCTTAAAGCTTTTTATTTCTGATGCCTGGTGAATAGCCTTCTGTGAGCCTGAAAAATGTTTTTTCTTTTTTGCTCTGAAAATGCACCTAGGCTTTCCTCCTTCCAACAAGTGCATTTTGATAGTTTTGCAGTAAAATAATGGTTTGGGGTTGGGTTGCATCATTTCATTGTTTCTTTTTCTAAGCCAAGTAGGTAACCTGAACAGAACAAGTCACTGTGTTCTAAAGTTTTTCATGTTGCCATGGGGAAAGCTGGAACAGGACCCCATTTTTTTTCCTAATGCTGTCACCAAAACTTTGTTTTGGTGTCTCAAATGAGAATTGTTGGCAGAAAGCCAGTTACTTTCACCAGTATTCCTGGAGTAACTTAACAGCAATTGCTTTCCCTGTCTTTGGAAAGTCCTTAATTTTCCTGATTGCTTTCCCATCATTCATGACAACTGCTTGAAGAGGTTTCACTGAAAGGACGGAGTCAAGAGCTCTCCATGGGAACTCGAGTGTTCCTTGAGGTGAAAGATGCGCTCTGTGTCTCATTTAAAGTCATTTTCCTATGGAAAATGAGGTCTTCCTGGGCGCTTCAAGAGGCTATTTACTTATATCAGTTTAATGATGGCTAATTATATGAATAAAGCTAAAGGACACTGCTTATACAAACCATGAAAAAAAATTGAAATTTACAAAACGGCAAAGCATTTATCTGCAGTCATGGCAAGGGGCATAAGGGAAATGATACTCAGCTTTAATCCGTCCTCCTTGCTGCCCAATATATTAGGTCAAACACATTTTTCAATATTTGTTTTCTGTGTGAAATACTGACAGGAAATGAAACTTGGATACACAGATCCCATAAAGGTAAAATATTTTAGGATAATGCTGATTACACTGATGTATGAAACCGCATGAGCCAGCATGTGTTAAAGAGCCAATGACTTATATTCAAAAAATATTTGAACGTACAAAACAAATTTTTTTTTTTTGGAAAATACTTTTTATACTCCCTTTTATTCTTTGCAGGCATCAGTATTCTGCTTCTTACGTTGGGATTCTTTTCGATCCCAAAAGATACACAACAGCTGTTACTTATCCAAACAGCAGAGCAGATCCATGCTGCCTTTTTGTAGACCCACAGTTTTGCCCTTCCTTATTGAAATATTCACAGTGTAAAACATTTCTGTTACTGTGGAAGTGAAAGTCTATCTAGAAAGGATACATCTTGTTAATAAACCTTCCATCAAATGACCACCCCAAAATCCGTGCTGATTCATGTGAAGCTTCTCAGGATTTTATTGCCTGGTCACAGGCATGTTGGCTCATTTCTGGCTTTGAGAGCATTTTGTGCCTGGCTGTCCTGGTTGATCAGGAGCTCACACTGAGCCACCACAATTTCCAGTGTTTGAACAATCTGTGAAAGAAAACCCAGATGTGTTGAAAACCCAGATGGTGAGTGAGCTCCAGCCCAGGAATGGCTAATAAGCTCTCTGCAAATCTATTCATGTTCCATAATTAGGTTATTTCCCTGTAATGACATATTGAGTTACTTTCATTAGATATGACGCTATTATTTGGAAATGTAAAGGATCAAACCCAGGTGACTCTGCAATGATCTCTGGAAACCCTGTTCTCATTCCTTCCTCTTTGTTTATTTGCTATTCTGGTACAAAAAAAAAAATAGTGACAAATTTCAGCTCTTGTAACAGGCCTAGATAAGCCAAATAGGTAGTGTAACATCAGATATATTAAAAAGGAAAAAAAGCCCCACAAAACCTGTTATCTAGCAGAAGTCTTAGGATGAAACCGTGATCTGAAAATACAGAACTCTTTGCGCAATGAATTCCTGCAGACTCCCTCTGGAAATGGAAAAGAACGTGCTTGATTAAACCAGTGCTAACCTTTCAAAATCACGTTTCTCTGATATTTAATCTTTGAAATAATAAAAGGGGACATGTCAGATGTTGGAAAGCCACAGTGTACTCCTTTGCTTTCTACTGCCCTTTTCTTACTTCAATGTTCCTCTCCTGGAGCAAACTTTTAAAATAGAAAGTAAGGCCTTGGCTTGTCCTTTTTGTTGACCTTTATACATTTTGTGGCTCTGCATTTGCATCAGTTCAATTACAGAGGAGGAAAATTTCCACCCTTTTTCTGGCTCTGGTTTCACCATGTGTGAGGCCAGAACGGTGACAGGTCCTTGGGAAGCAAGTATTTTCCCCTTTTTGTAAGAATGAGTAAATTATTGCCACCCTCACATGTAGCTGTGCTTTGTATGAAAGTACAAATTTTTGTATAATCTCCCTCAAATTGCTCCCATGGTGATAATGGAGGAGTTTTCTCCCTGGGCACTTCAGTGAGCTGTTTGTGTTGGGAATTGCCTGTTCTATCTCTTAATGAATAGAGGCGGAATTTAATAACTTAAGAATTCAAAAATATGCAGGGTGTCGTGGAGGAAACGTTTTCCTTTCAGCTCTTCCACTTCAGTGCTTGCATTTACTGAAAGTTTGGCATGGGCCTGTGCCCTTCCACAAAGGAAAACCCTATGGCTGGAGCCTGGATATTCATGGCAGAGAAATGCAATTCACTTCATGTTTACCAGGGGATCAAGGCACCACTTCAATTAATACAAGAAAAATGGTACCAAGTTAACACCCTGCAAGATGCATTTTTTTCTACCTACATTTGAGATCAGCACAAGTAATTTTATTCAGTATATTTTTGATGCAATGCTAAATTATTCAGTTGAATTCATGACTAACCTCTGGCTTTCATTTCCCCCAGTCTTTATAAAAATGACAAATAACTACTATATTTCATTAAACAGGAAACAGCTTGCACTGTGTATGGAGACCTGGCAACACATGCCTTAAATCTTTGAGAATGGAATGTCTAATTTACAGTGGTTTAAAATCAGAGAAAAATGATTTTTGCTGATCTCTGTGAGAGTGTGTGAGAACGAAGCAATTAAGATAACTTTAAAGTCCTACTTGTCCTGTCATAATAATCTTGTTGCTATGTGAATAAAATCATCCTCTGGATTGCTTTTTAAACTCTTTTGTATTGGTTTGTGCTTCCTGTGATAATCCTGTCTTACCAGTGAAGTGACTGTCCCTCTCTGTCTGCGGAGTGGAAAATTGGTTTGGTCCTGTGTTGACTGCAGTTTTGTTCTGGTTTAGCGTTTAATTTCCATTTAACAAAAGCTACACTAGTTTAGATAACCAATGTTTCTTTCCTTAACTGACCAGCTCCTGCAGCCTTTTCTGTGGCAGGCACAAAGTACCACCAGGGCTTAACCTCAGCTGTCACAGCAGCTGGGAGTGGCCCCGGCTGAGCTCATGGAAAAGCCGGCGCTGGGAAAATGAGTGTCATGAAAATAGCTGAGGATGAAACTTCCAGAGAAATATTCCTGTAATTTGCCGGAACTGGGGAAGTGAAACGTGCAATTCTGACAACAGTGACAGATTTATAAACTCGGTACACTAATTAAAAACAACTTACTCTAATATATGAGTCTATAAAAGGAGAGGAGCAGGGAGAGCTGGGCTGCTTTGTGCACAAGAGTGGGCACGCTGAAGTGCCCTTCTCCTGCCACCACAGAACTTTGTCACATACAAAATTCAGGAATAACATTAAGCAAGAAGCAATTGAAGGATTACTTCCTTCTGGTGTGAAACATATGGGTAGATGTTTTGCTGTAAACTGTACCCTCATGTGCAAGACAGAAACAAAAAGTTTTCATTTGCTCTTTGCCTTCTCTTTCCATTGCTGTTTTTTTGTTCACATGGTTGCGGTGGGATCTAGATAAGAAGTTCCAATTAAATTTTTAGTCGTATCAAATGTACGTCTTGGGATTTTTATGCTTTGAGATTTATGAGAGAAATTCCTCCGTAGAAATTTTCTTGCCCTGGGTAAATTGTAGCATTTCCTTGCAGCCTCCACCAGTAATCTCAATAGTTGGGGACATTGAGGAGTGAAAAAAAAAATATTTCTGGTGTGCATTCAAAGCACCTCTAATATTACATCTGTATTCCTACTTCAGCAATGATTTAGATGGATGTCTCAATACATGACAAGATGACAGTTAAATGAAAACAACTGAATAATTTTGGTTTTTTACAAACATCACTCTAGTTTGCATTTGAATATAGAAAATTGGAACTCAGTATTTTGTTATACATATGGAATTTAAGTCTGTATGAAGCAGAGGAATTATACTGCTTTTTGAAAAGAATGTGAAGCTTAAAATCCCCCAAAATGAAAACCTCTGTAGATGTTCAAGAATACAACAGTGGAATCTGTTAAAGTTTTATTTATCTATTTGCTATTTCTTCACTAAACTTCTTCCTTCCCCCACCCAGTTTAATGGATATGTCCTTGAATATTCTTTTTAGAGTCATTTAAGTATCTGCTGAAGATCCTAAGGCTGCAATCTCCTTGTAATCGTCCATCTGTTTCAAATTCATTGTAAATACACACAGGTTTTCAGCTCTATAAAAGCATCCAGTGAAGTCGGTGCAGTTACATGGAATTTCTTCAGATGAGAATCTCACTTGTGATATTTGTGTCCATTTTTCCTGAACCCAAACTTCTTTTCACTTTATAATTACAGTTTTTTTCAGCATTTTAATCACAAATTGATCATGATTGCCTGATTTTGACTAGACTTTGCATTCACAATTATAGCAAACGGGTTCTTGTAATATGGGTGTGACCTTCGCAAAAATGTGTCATGAAAACTCTTTTCATAAACTGTTTTTCTAACATAATATATACAAATGGAAAGGATTTATTTTTATTACTTCTCTTTTGTTGTCAGCCTGCTGCAATGGTGACACAGGGCATTGTGCTCAAGATTGTTCTTAATTGCCAGGGAAGATGCCAAGGAATGCTCTAGGTTAAAAATCTGTATTTACTAGTTAGAAAGGTCATGCTTGAAAATATCCATGTGATTGTTTTTTGCCCTCAAATACTTCAGTTGCCTCATTGGATAAGTTCCCTGTGATGCACAAAGGACCAAGGTGTATGTATTGTTTGACAGAATTATTCCATTGCAGTAGTAGCTATAAAACACATATAAAAATGGGGAAGAGTGAAAGGATATGATGGATATAATCTACCTAATCTACTGTAAATTATTTTACTTTTTACTGTAATTTAGCTAATCATAAATTGAAACCATGGTAAGAGTTGGGGAAGAAAACTGAAGTGATTTACTTTGCATTACAATATTTTTTATGCTCAGTTAGGAAGTTGCAGCAAAGTTGGATTCATGGCATTGTCTCTAGATAGCTACTTTACTCTGTAGTAGTAAATCACTAATTAAATCACTAAATGCTGACTTGAGCAGCTTTTCTGTGTGCTGGGTTCCTTTAGCTGAGTGTGTCCTCATATGAAAATCTTGTTTGCTGGTTTGTAAGTATCTAATGCGTGTCACCAGGAAACAGCTCCTAGAAGAATTCAGCAACCAAATACTCCTTATTCAATTCTTCTCCAAAACATACTTTATAACATTTGTAATTAACCCAAAACATTTCAAATCTGTCTCTGGCATTCAGAATGTCATCTTTGAGGTACCAAAGAAGCCATGGCAGATGATTTCATTACTACCAGCAGTGTGTATTTTATATCTTCAATATCAGTCTTCAGGGTCTGACACAACTTGTAAGACTTTTATTGCTGTCAAGTTTTATAAAATCCTGGTGTCAGCTTCTTAACACTTGGAAAGTAATAACACTTCTCATCTTCTATTAAAAAAAGTACAGACTGTTTTCCTGGAATAGATTTGCAGAGCTTGCAAGCTGAGTTATCATTCTCACTAATATTTGTATGTTTAAAACCACCCTGCCATGAAACCCAAATCAATTAATCTGTTTTTGTTCCCTGCAAGTGTAAAATGGGATAGCAGTTTGTGACCATGATCATAAAACTCTTTAAATTAAAAGCACTGTATGTGTCTTCCTTCAGAAGCCTGCATAAGAAATCTTGACTGATTCATATCTTATTTTTAAATCATAAGCTTTTGTTTCACCAGGAGTTCAGGCCTTCTGTATCTGAAAATGATGCAGATAAGTTGCCTCTACTGGTCAAGAATAAATACTGAAGTAAAATAAAAATAAAGATTTATACAGCTGCCTGTGTATAGTTTTGGCACTCTAATTATTTTATGTAAATTCAGAATATAAAATTCAAAAATAAATTTAGATCTTACAGCACCTTAGTAAAAATAGACCACTGAAAGTGTTTTGAAATTTAGTGCCAACAAAATTAATTGTGCTGCCTATTTCTGACAGTGTTAAAATAAGCAGCACCTGCCCTTATGCTGTATAAAATGTTATGAATTCTGTAAATCTGAAGACAAATATTAGAAATGAATCTATGCTGGGCAGCACTACAGAGCAGTTCCAGACTCTGAGGCCATTGTTTGAAGTTATTTCCATTTAAGTCCTTTTATGAGGACACTGACAAATTGCTGGTTGTCCTTGGAGTCCCATCCTGTTAATTCTCCATCAGGCATCAATGGGCTGTGTGCTGTGAGTAGTGAACTCAGACCCGGGGGACAGAAAATACACTTCTGCAGAGTCTGAGAGCTTCCACCAAGTCTGGTGAACCTTGGAAGTGAAGTCCCCCTCAGACATCATGTCTGGAAGTACAGAGCTCCTCCAGCATGTTCACTGCAGTTCATTTCCGTTGTAATTACAAATGGCCATGAGTTTGTTGGGTTGCATTCCTGCGTTGACAGGGATGTAAAACTTCCTGCTGGAGAGTTATTTAACTGTGGGTGGCTGTCCCCAAGGTGCTTCCTCAGTAGCTACTGATTGGAGTTGCTGTCTTCAAGCGATCAAGCACTTGGAAATTTCCTATGGAGATATCAGTTTGTTTCTTTTTGGCAAGTATTTTAATTAGTTGTAGTACCTACGATCAGTGTTGCTTACTGATGATCTGAAAATGATAAACTATAGAACGTTACTGGAATGCACTGGAAGTTTGGTAGCTCTGGTAGAACAAAGAAATCAGAAGAATTAGAGATTATGTTCCCTTTGGAGTTGTACCAAATTACTGATTTTTGCTGTGTTTGGTATTCTAGGATGTCATGTCCACGTTCTTCCAGTTTGGGGCTTCCATCCAACAAGAAGCCATTATCATGCTGAAGATCATGCAGGATTATGACTGGCACGTGTTCTCTCTGGTCACCACCACTTTCCCGGGATATCGAGATTTCATCAATGTCATTAAGACCACCGTGGAAAACAGTTTTGTGGGCTGGGACATGCAGAACGTCATCATACTCGATACTGCCTTTGGAGATGCCAAGACCCAAATTCAGCTGAAGAAAATCCATTCATCCGTCATCCTGCTGTATTGTTCTAAGGATGAAGCTGTCTACATCCTGGATGAGGCTCGGTCCCTGGGCCTTACTGGCTATGATTTCTTTTGGATAGTTCCCAGCCTGGTTAGTGGTAACACAGAAATCACTCCCAAGGAGTTTCCTTCAGGACTCATTTCAGCAGCTTATGATGAGTGGGACTACAGTTTAGAAGCTCGGGTACGGGATGGCCTTGGGGTTATTGCCACTGCTGCATCAGCCATGCTGGAAAAGTACTCCTTCATTCCTGAAGCAAGAACGAGCTGCTATGGACAACTGGAGAAAAATGACCGGCCCTCTCAAACCTTGCACAAGTAAGGCTGATTGCTTTGGGTCATTTTTACCTACGTAGCCTTGGCAGTTCTCTGTTCCATTGCCACTGTATGTTTCTTGAAGGACAATATTGTTTTTTGCTAATCTCATTGTGCCCTTTTAAAGCAATGGTTTTCAGATGTTCCAGGAGGATGTGCAAGAGGACTTGCTGCACTGATAGCTGTGCTCCTGGAGATGATGTGTGCTGTGGAGAATAAACACTGCTCTGAATCCAATGTAGAAGATGACAGAAATTGGTCTTAGAGGGTATGAAGCTCAGTTAACAAAATTGGATTGTTGTGTACTTTAACTATGAGGTAAAATTGCCAAAATGCTCTGGAGGCTGTGCCTGTATCACTTGCATCAGCAGGAACCTGTTAATATTTCAGAAGACAAGCAATGTGCAGCATTAAAGAGCTGTCTCTGGAAATTATGGAAGTATTAGGCAGCTTTTATCACATAAGAACTGAAATCTGTCCCCTTTACTTGTAAGGGTATATTTTTTGTCACCTCTAATAGAATAACTGTAAAAATTAATCAGCATTAATCCGAGCTGATATAGATGTTTTCTCTAAACAGCTTGTCAGATGGGAACTGCTAAGATTTAAATTCTTCTTCTCCTTCTCCTCCTCCTTCTCCTCCTTCTCCTCCTTCTCGACATGATACTCCTGATTACTTCTATCCAAAATGTTGCATGGTAATATATTTCTTTATCTGGTCTGAGAGAGGAAGTAGGATATCTTGCATATTTTTTAATAGCTCTTGACAATATGGAAGCTACTAAGCAGTATTTATGACATTTGTTCTGACCAAATAGTGCAGATGAAGCGCTTTCTACAGAAAAGCAGGATAGAATTGTCACAGGAAGGAAAGTTGATGGTGCTATCAGATAAGAGATTTTGGAACAGTTTTACTCTTCAGATGTATGTGCATGTTTGGATTAGGAGTTGATTGCCACACGATGTCCTGGAACAGTTGTTTTCCATGAAAACACCATCTTTGCACACAGCATTCTTCAGAAGCTTTCTCAAAAGCCAAATGCTATCGAGTAAATGGATTTTAGCATTTCCTTAGTGAGAACTTGCCTTTAGTATGATGCTTGCAGTTTTTTTGGGGCTCCCTTTCCTCTTTTTGAGCCTCTGCCTCTAAAACTACAAATTTCCTGGAGATATTGCAGAAACCCCATGGTTCTTTTCCTGCTGCCCCGTTTAGCCCCTGGGAGTGGCTCTGTGGCCCAGCAGGGCTCTGCAAAGCTGTGGTGTGTCCCTGGTGCCAGGGCAGGGGGAGGCACTGCTGGGAGGACCCAGCATGGCACCCCCGTGCTTGTTCTTGGTGCGTGTGCTGACCGTGCCAGGGAGCTGTGACAGCACCCTGGTAACCAAATTCTGTAGGAATTAACAGTAGGACCTGGCCTACAAATGAAGGATTCCACTATTAATAATTGAACTCCAGTTTCTCTGAAAGTTAGGTAGTATTTTTGCATAAGTGTTGGGGTTTAAAATACTCTTGGAAGGGGCACAAAAACTTGAACCTGTTTTGAAAAAGGCTCCCACCTTATTTTTTGGTTAATACGCTAGTGTAGACTTGAATTAAATATTCAGTACTCAGCATAAGCTGTATTTCTTTAAACAATCTTTATTTTCTCATTAAATCTGCATGAGTACAAGAACAGGGCTTGTGAGTGCTAGGGCAGTGAGATTAGACTTCACCAGGAGATTCTGCAGCATGCAGTGCATGATGCACCCAGGAGTTATTAATAGGAGAAGCTGTAGTGCACTGTGGTTAAAAAAGTCATATCCTGATGTGAAACACTGAGCTATGAAAGTGAAAACACATTTTCTGTAGTGGAAAATCTTTGAGCTTCTCCAACACCACAAGAACAAGAAGAGGGCTGTTTTTAATTTAGAAATGTCAGAATTATACTAAAATGAATAAACTTTCAATAGTCTTTCTTATGTAATAACTCCCCAAGACTATTCTTGTCACATATAATCTGCTAGAAAGGCAAGGATATACCGTACTAAGTAATCTCGGGGAGCTGACCAGTCTCTCCATGCCAAGGTGAATTACATAAATTCATTGTACTTTCTCATTCTCATCACTAAATTGTAATTTTCAACTTTACATGACAATTCAGTGCCTAAATTGGGGTTTTATTGTGAAGTGGGATCTTGACAGTTTCAGGTCCCAGATAGTGGAGCTTTGTATTCTAATCTACAAGATAAATATGTATGTGCTGTATTAAGAAACTAACCTGAAGAAAGGATTTTGGAGCATGTTCCCAATGGAAAGGGCTAAAGAACTGTAAACAGCTTATGGATCTGGGATCTACTGTATTCTGCCCCCATGTCCAGGTGGGAATCCGTGCAGGAAAAGTAGGGTTGAACAAGAGGACACTGCTGCAAGCTCAGAAGCAGAGAACTCAGTGGAAATCAGGGAAGAGGCTGTGTAAGGGGATGCCTGAGCAAAAAAACCTCAAAATAGAGGAAAACCCCAGGATTTTTAGGTTTCGTCTATTGTAATGACAGTCTAATTCAGCTTTAAACCCAGTATAATATGCTGAGGCTATGCTGTAATAGCTAATTTGCTTGTAAATGGAAGTTAGTAATGCTTTATGTGCGACTTCCCACATCTAGATAGCAATTTTATCTCTGTTTGTGAAGAAATTTTATGTAAAGAAAGCCATGAAGTAAAAGCTCCTCCTCCCTCTTTCTCAAATCCTTTGAGTATTAAATTGGTTTGAAGATGTATTTGTTTTGAAGCACACAATTTATCTTTCCCCCATCATTGCAATTCTAAGATGCTTTTATTTGCTTTCTAGACACAGAAGAAAATCAGGTTTGCTTTAGTTTTTGGAATTATCTGATCAATGTTCATTTCTGACACACATGGGAAAGCCATTTTTTCCCTATGAATAAAGGATTTATAATAAAATATGGGGCTCATTTTCAATGCATTAAAAACACAGATATAGATGTATATTTGTATCTATATTGATTCAGATAGTCTTTTCCTATCTGTGTGAGACCCAAATCTCCCAAGGCAGAAAACCACTATTGTGTGAAATACTGGCACAGCAGGATAAATAGAATTAGCACCTTATTAATACCAAGTCAGTTGAACAAACTCTTGTTCTCTCTGAAAAAATGAAGCAAACAAACAGCAAAACACTATAACCCTGCCACTCAGCATGGAAAATGCTGCTGCTTTGTGCATTGAAATGGTGCTGCTTTGTTTACAAGAGTACTCATGGTGTGTATGAAAGTCATGACCCTGGGAGAAACATTTCACTGCAACATTTCCAACCAGGCTGATCCTTTCGGGGAGGTGTGAGGATGGTAAAGCTGTTGCCATTATCCTGAAAAGCAAAAAGATGTGTCTGTCCACAGGCAGCCAGGTGTTTGCCGTGTGGTGCTGACATTTAGTGAGATTCTGTTCTGAAATACGGCCAAGCGATAGGCAGGATTTAGAGACCCATCCTTCAGCAGTGGAGGTGTAGGTCCAGGAAGTATCCTACCCTTCCCAAGCAGAATTCCCTTTATTTGTCATCACTGAAGCAGGAGCAGTGGGGAGTCCAAAGGGCCAGGGACAAAAGCTTAGTTGTCCTTGCTGTTGTGCTGCTGTTACCCTTCAGCACAGCACCTTCTTCAGAGGGAAGGGGTTTGCTGTCCCTCTGGTCCTGAAAGTCACTCACCAAGTTCCGTATTTTGATTCCAGCTTTTAGCATGACAGATAAATTTGCCTTCTTTGAGCAAAATCTGAGATTAAAGGGACACAATGGTTTGATGAATAATCCAGCAAATCTGTTTAATCTTTTCCTGCATACAGATGAGCAGCCAATTTATAGAGGATTTGTTCATTTAAGTCAGAAGACTCAGGAAAAATAGGTGTCATCTTCTTTATTGGCTGATTGAAAGTGTATAAATATTTAACTAATTATATATGAGTCCAAAGTAAAACTAAACTTCACAGGCAACGAAGGAGAGGTCATGTATGGGAACACTCTGCCCAAGAGACCCCAACATGGTGCTGGTTTACTGACAAAGTGATTCAAGGTATTATTGAAAATCGATATTAGAATTTTCTCCCAGGTTAGGTCAGCTTAGGAAGCGGAAAGTACTAAGCAGTTCCTGGATTAGAACATTACCTTGTTATTGTGATAATTAAAATAATTTAAAACAAGAGAACAAGCATGGCCTCTGGCAGTTGAGCAGAGCCTGCCTTCAGGGCTGAAAGCAGGGCTCAAAAATCAACATATAAGTGAACATTCTTGGAGATGGAGCTGCTTCAGGCACCCTCCCCCTTGCAGGAAGCCAGGCACATATCATGGGAAAGAGTTTGGGATGCTTCTGGGGTGGTGCAGCAATACGTGATCAAATTAGAGCTTTTTTTTGAAATGTTGGTGCTAATAATAGCATTAACATACTAAACATTCTGGTGTTTAGTTACACTCATCTGTGGCACATCCCAGGGAGTTGAGCACTTTCTAAATTTGCTCCCTCCCTTTGCCTCCCTTTCAGAAGGGCTCCCCAAGAGTTTTGTTGTTTGTCTGGCAGAACTGGGGCGAGATGACTTTTCCAGAGCCAGTGGCAGTGAGTGCTTTACGGAGCAGCTGCCAGGACGTCCCAGAAGCTGGCATGCTGCTCCTTTTGCACAGTCACTGAGCAGATTGCTCCCAAAGTTCTGCTCATCTCTGCTGGCTCAAGGCCTAGGGAGACACAGCTCCAAAGCAAGGCACCCTTGTGGAGGAACGAGGGGTGGGAGGAGGAGTAGGTGGAGGATGCACAAAAAGGAAGACGAGACTCTGCATCACTGCAAAGCATTTGAATTTAGAAAAAAACAATCCTACATGGCATAAGATACAGCATATTGACTTTAGGAAAATGCATCAGCACCGTGTTTAATAGGGTTCTGCTGGAGATATATTTCTATATGTACTTCACACATTATATATTCTACATTAAACATTTTTTGATTTAATTTTACAGAGGAAATCTGTTTCTTAATGATAAATAATGTGTCTTGGGTTTCTACGGGTAGGTGTCATTCAGATGTCATGGCTGAATCATAGTAAGGAAGTTCAACAGTTCAGAGCCTCAACAAGATAGAGAAGAAAAGACAAAATTTGGATTCACTCCTGCTTTTTTAGGTATGAGGCTGAGTGAATGCCAAGCCCAGACAGGCTGGCTGTCTAGGTTATTAAAATGGTTGGCTTTACACTATTTGCAGGGAAGAGAACTATCACCAGATAACATGTTGGTTTTGAGGCATTTCATCTGCTTTGAACCTCAGTTTGGAAATTCCTTCTTTGAGAGAGAAGAGGGAGAGTTTCTCTTATGCAACATTTCCCCAAGTCTCTGCTGCTTCTCTTCATTGCCTGCAGTTGTCAGAGATTTGAAACTGCCCCACGGTGAAGAAGACACTAAATAAGAAATTACAGTCTGTGGTGATGGCACCTGGGGAGTTTATCAGGTTTGATTATCTCATCACAGCGGGAAATGTAGATCTGAACTCATGTCAGAGAGGAGGCCCCGTGTCTCTCTGCTCCCTGCAGCTCTCGGGCCCTGTGCTTTGTTTTACAGGTCTAGGGACTGAGTTCTCTCCTTAGGAGGTAACTTAGAAGCGACACATTTTCATTAATGCCTCTGCCTTACCCATTCTATTTTTCCCAGCTGCTGCTGTGGTTGGGAGCTGCATTCTAGGTGAATTTCACACCGATTATAAACCAGCCTGTTCTTGCAGAGCTGATTGTGTTCCTGAGCCTGACCAGTCCTGGAGGGTCTGTGGGGCACGGGTGTGTGGGTAGGGGAGTGCCCATGCTGAGGACACGAGTTGTTGTGAGGATGCTGCTCCCTGGCATCCCAGAGGGAGCACGAGGGAGGGTGCAGCTGGCTGGGGACCTCCTGAGCACCGTTGCTGCTGAGGCTCCACTGGTGGCATCACATCTGCTTACTGTGTCGTAGGATTGCTCTGCTGTGCTTCCATACAGTCCTTGCTGGCTTTCTCACATCGCCCTGAGAAGTTTTTGAAACCAGGGCTAGGGTTGATCTTTGATTGAAACAAAGTGGCCTTGATAATTTACTTAATGTTGTGGGTTTTTTCATTAAAGTAATGCCCAACGCAGAATGCACCAAGCCTTCTTGCTTTTGCTCTCAAGTCCTTGGACCTGTTAGAAGAACACTTATGTATCTAGCATAGACATATACATGGTAAACCTCAAAAGAAATGCCATAGCCTGCAAATGTGTTTGCTTAGTATAGCATAAAAGTAGAAATCCTCAAAGATTCTGCTCCAGGATTTCAACTGTTTTCATCCAGGACAGGAAATCCTTAATAAACACCTCATGGATGAGGATGTCCACGTCTCCTGTGAGGAGTCTAGCCAGGAAGGTGCCTCTGTGTCAGCAATATTGTATCCAAGCAAATGGTGTTCTGAAAACTCAACTCTAATCCCTTCGGCAAAGTCTTTGCCCATTTGTTAATGGAAATTAGAGTCAATGAAGTTGTGATATTGTAGTTACAGGGTAAGAAAACCTAGCTTTTTCAATATGTTATGGCTTTCTGGATAAAGTGGGAATTTTTTTGACAGGGATAAATATTGCAGTTTTGACATTAATCTGAAACTCTGTGTGAACTACTTGATCTTTCTGAGTCTTATAAAAAGAAAGTTGGAAACCTTGAGAGAAGTTTGTAACCTGGGTGCTTCAGAGGCTTGCTGTGAATATGACAGCTGTGGTGTTTCAACACTTTTCAGTTTTGGTGGGGAAGGTGACAAGCAAAAAAGAATTTTATAAAGGTTTAAAAGTGTTTTTAAATATGTAGTTAAAAGTTTTGTTCTTTGCATGATAAAAAACCTGCTTGAATTTGGTGTGAGAATAACTTAACTTCTGTCAGAAAAGAAAAGCCATTTTGATGTATTTTTCACCTGGGGAATCTTACAAATTTCAGTTTGCAAAAGTTCATTAAGACTTCAGTGTCATAATACCATCACAAGACCTTGTGCTATCATGGCTTTGCAAAGGCTGTAGCATTAACGAGGAATGAAAACAGATTAACTACAAATCCAAGGTGGGTTGTTAATTGTCCCCTCAAAGTAACAAGTTCAAATAGCTAAACACCTCATTTAGTTAAGAACAGGAAAATGCATTTCCAAAGCTACTTCAGAAATATATTTTATCCAATTCAGAAACCAAAGACCTCTTGCACAGAATTAGCCTTGGATAAACTTAAAACTCTATAAGAATAACATAATATAAATTCTTCACAGCATTATTTCTAAACAGAAACAGAAAAGCACTTGGTTACTTTTTGTAGGACAAGCAGTTTGGGATTGTGGCCAGTAAAAGCAGACTTTTGTCCTTTGGAGAGGGAAAATGGCAATTCAAAAGTGAATGTAGGTGGTGGGCATTGATTTCTGGAGAACATGGGCAGCTGATGAATTTTGTACAGAAGAATGTGCTTGGGAAAAAAAGAATCTCTTTGAAGTTCTTTTTTATTGCTGCAGTGTGAGAATCTGGGGTAGCTCAGAGTGTGTCACTCTCGGATACCCTTGTATCTGGATCAGAGAATACAATTTTAAAAGACTTTCCAGATCAGGGACTTTAAAAAAAAAAAAAAACAAAACCAAAAAACCCCCCAAAAACCCGCCCCAAAACGAACCAAACAACAACAGCAAAACAAACAAACAAAAAACCCTACAAGCAACAACAAACCCAAAAAACCAAAAACCAAACAAACAACAAAAAAAAACACCACCAAAAAAACCACCCAAAACAAAACACCAAAACCCCAACAACTTGCAAAATGTTTTTCTTTACGTAATGGCTGGTAAATTCTCATGATTTAAAAATATACACTGAGTTAAATTTTTCACTTTAGAGTTGTTGTTCGTATTGGTTTTTTTGGAACATTTGAGTATCAGCACTGCGTCTTGTGATGGCCCTTGACTAGCTTCTAGGCTAGGACATTTGCATATTAATCCCAGAATAGGATGAGTAGTGTTTGAAATCGGGGGTGGCGATCCTATCAACAGAAGAGTCCAACTCCAGTCCAATCAATATTTTCTGTGCAGTGAAAAACCCCAGAGAGCACAAAAGCCTGATGGAGTACAGGGTGTGTGTTTGAGGCCCAGCCCTTAGGAGGGGACACAATGCTTGGCTGTCACCTTTAGTGAAATGAGGTGGTTTCTTGCCTGGCCCTGTCAGGGAGTGTGTTCATTGTGAGGGGCGTTACCTCGTGGATGTGAACTGGGAGGGGGTGCAGAAGTGCAAATACAAGTTTTGCCTGTTTTCACATCTTCCTCTTGTGCTCGCTTCCCAGGCAGTTCATTCCCTGGGTCACAGTGGTTTTCAGCACTGAGTGAATGTTATACTCGCTCCTTACATCTGTGCACAAGTAAATCCTATTTGGTGGTTTGCTGCCTCTCAAGGTGGCAAACAAGCTTTTTGTTCCCAAGCAAGATCTTTCGCTGTTGGATGAAAAATGGAATGTATGGGAAATTAGTTCAACTGAACAGCAAAGTTCTGTCAAGGGGAAAACTTTCACACTGGAAATCTGTAATGAAATGTGAGTTATAATGATGGGTGAATTTACAAATTGCTGTCAAACTGGTGCTGAATGATGTTAATATGGCTGTTCAGGGTAGTGCACATTTAATTATTAACTGTTATGATATAATGCCACTATTTCTTCTGGGTCTATATATGTTTATTTAGTGTGCTTCTGCTACTGGGATTTTCAGGCAGCTGTGTCAATACAAAGCCTTCTCCTTTGAATCTGGAGCTGAGGAATTTTATCTATGTCACATTCCCCAGGAGATCATGCTACTATTACTGCTAAAAAAAGCCAGCCATAACAACCAACTAACCAACCAACTAACTAAAAGAACGCCTCCAAACCCATACAAACATGTAAAACAGTATGAGTTTCTTGGGGCTAGAACATTACAGGTAATGTATGAAGAATAGTAAATTTCTGCACTTCAGAACACATCTCTCTATGGGATGGACATCTGCACTTTTGTCTGCATCAATCTTGGGCTGAATTTCAATTAAATACACTGAGAATTCAGTGCCATTCAATGCGAATAACTTCAGACCACAGACATGGGCTGGGAGGCACATTGTCTTCTTCTCATGATTTTAAATTGAAGTTTTACCTCCCCCCGTCAGGCTTACACTGGCAGTGTGAAGTTTTGACTTTTTTCAAAAAAATTTAAAAAGTTTTCCTTCTTTTATATTCTATTCTATGTCCCTCTATTTTTTTTTCCCATTCAAAATGCAAATTAATTTATATATCTTTTGAAAACCATTGAAAATTAAGCTAAATACAAAAGAATAAAACATAAATCCTTTTTCTTTTGAAATTACTGAACTGAAATGTTTGCCAACACCTTCAAAGCTTTCATGTCTGGTTTTGGCATTAGTGGAATTTATCCTTGTGTCACAACAACACTGTGCGTAGCTACATTTTTGGGAAGAGCTGACAGGACTATTGGAGGTCTGAACAGGGGAAGACAGACTGCATGCACTTTGCTCTGAGTATTGCTCAGTGACACTATAGTGCAATGTTGCATACAGAGGTGATGTGGGTTTGTTTAAAATGCTCCTGAAAAGCTGCTGAGGTTGTGCAAGGTGCCAGAGAGATTATTCATGGAGGGGAGAAATTATTCATATATAATGTGGAAGCTGTTAGAAATGATGTCTGCATTGTAATTCATACATAAACAATATTTTGCTTTGTCTTGAGCTATGAACTGTCTTGAAATGCCCCGACTCCTCACGCTGCAAGCGCAGGCTTCCCACAGCCCTGGCAGGGTTTGGTGCGTGGATTTAATCAGTGCTTCTGGTGACTGAACTGGCTGCTCATTAACTGCCGGACAGCCCATTAATTCTTTAATGAACTTTTCTTCCTTGCCTTCCAGGTTTATGATGAATGTGACGTGGGAAGGCAGGGATTTGTCCTTCACAGCAGATGGTTACCAGGCACACCCCAGGCTGGTGGTGATCGTGCTGAACAACGAGCGGGAGTGGGAAAAGGTGAGCGCTGCTCGGGGCGGGAGGTGCTGAGGCACCGGGAGCTGGATTAATGGCACACGTGTCAATGGTTCTGCTCCAGCAGCTTTGTCACGGCACTGCAGAAGAGATCATTTTACACTATCCTGAGTATATCTGAGGAGCTTTAACAGATCAGTGAAGAAAAGCCACGTGGATTTCAGATTTCTGTGAAACACACCTTGCATTTCCAGTTGTTACAGTTTAGTACAGTAAAATGGATAACTGAAAAATGCCCAAAAGCTTGGACCTTAGCTATTTGAATTTGATTGGATTTTTTGACAGATTTTATAGTAAAAGTACACTTCAAAAAAAAAAAAAACCCAACAAAAACTGTGAAGTTCCTGTTGAATTGGAGAATAATCCTGTCAATGTTTGCCTAAAAAATTCTGAATCTTGACTAGTCCAGGTAGACAAGTGATCTCCACACACTTCCAGATAGACTAGAAGGAAAAATGCCTTAACATCAAGGCTAATCATATATGAAAGTAATAAATGAAAAAGTTTATCACAAGCATATTTTCTTTAAAACTCTAGTCTCAGCCTGTGATTGTTTTGGCTCTGAGTTTTGCAGGCTGTGGTCCTACGTTTTAAAAAATTGTTTTAAGAAACTGTTTTTGATATAAGGCTGTACAAAAACATACATCTATGTAATCCACCAGTTTTATTTTAAATTCATGAAACGTGATTCTGCATTATCTGAATTGCTGCTGAAATTTATCCATTCTTTTTGTTATAGTTTTAAAAACCCATTAAATCAACTTAAAACTCCAGTTTATAAGACTACAAGACTCCTCCTGATGATGAATAATAATGACAAAATTAGAATTACTGAAGGACATCTCAATAAATATGCTAGTCATGCAAAAACACAGAGAGTAGTCCTAGATTATGCTGTGTATTTCTTTATGTTCATTTGATGCAAATTTAATTCTCTGGATAAATTTAATCCTCTCCAAATGTGTCAATCTGAATCTTTGGAGGAATCATTTGCTCAGTAACTGTTATGAAAATTTCTTACCCTATTTTAAAATTCTTCAACAGTCTGCATATCATATATAATGTTCTGGAAAAAAATATTATACTGCTTGGGCAATATTATTTGCATGAGGTGCCAAAGGAAGAAAATGCTCAAAGAGGCAGAAAACAATACTTATGTTAAAATAATTTCATACATTTTGTACCTTGAAACTTCTCCAAAGAGACCATTCAAAAGACAAGGAGAGATGAGTTTGGTGTTTTTGAAAAAAGAGCTAACAGCAGCAAAGAAATACTGGATATATGAACCAACATGATTTCCAAGACATAATTCGAGCCTGTGTTAAGCTTCGAGCGCCTCCGCTGCCCGGGAAGGAGGGTTTGGGGCAGGTTGTGCTGTGCCTGGGCTTCTCCTGCGGCGGCGCCTGAGGGGCTCCCTGGAGCCTGATCCCGAGCTTGTCTGCGCACGGTTTCCCCGCTGGTAAATCCCTTCCTGCTCCTGGTCAGGTTTGAGGGCTTCTAGGAGGAAACAGATGGATGTATGTGATGGTGTGCGGCCCCTGCTTTGGAGCCCTGCTGGGGGCAGGCCAGGCGAGGGCCGTGAGCAGGGCAGCCAGAGCCGCTCTGGTGGCTGCTGCTCCAGCACCGCCCGTGCGGAGGGGCCGGGTTTAATTAGGAATTGTGTCAGAGGGGGGAAGTGAAAGGCGGCCAAGAACGCTCTGTCACCGCCAGACTTACTCTCCTGAGCACAGGCTGATCCCTGCCTCTGTCGATGAGGACAAACTGGCTCACCAATTACCCTGGCAAGCCGGACACAGCTCTGGGCTGCCGGGGCACACCCCACACCTCTTCAGCAGAGCGTCTCCGTGCACTTCAGCTCCTTTGCCCTGGAGACTGGGAAGGCCCTTCCCTTCCCCGTGGTTGGTTTGAACAGCTCTCTCTCTGGTGTTGCCTCAGTGTTCTCTCCAAGTTGCACGTTTTACCCCATGTCTCTTAGTCAACTTCTTTCCTCTTCCTTTCTCATTGAGCTGTTTTGCTCAATTTCAAAACTGTCAAAGTTACTCATCTGAGATCTAACATTTGCTGCTCTGAGTTTCCAGACAGGCACGTGCTTCTCCTTTCTCTTACGCTGTAGCAGGGAGTATCACAAAATGGTTTATTTGAAGTCTTATTAAATATCCTCAATGGTATATGGAAAAAATCAAGTCTTAGTATCTAATTACATGATTTACTCGTGAAAAAATGACAATGCAACAGCATGTTAATCCTTGTAATGTAACTAAGGTACATATTGCAAGTAGCTATTATTTATGTAGAAAGAGTAATTGTGGTTTATGTGAAGATTTTTTTACCTGGTATTCTCCTGAAAATTCAAGATTTATTATTAAAACAAATTTTTCTTTGGTTTTAATCTGCTTTTACTCAAATACAATTTTTCCTTGGTTTCAGAATTGATATACTTCACTTAAAGCTTGAGGTTATAGAGAAGCCATTCAACCATAGCTGGAGAGCATATATCTCACCCCTTGGAAAATAAGTTATTTTTTCTTTGCAAGTGACTCAGTATTGAAACTTTGAGGTGGTAACTTCACATGTAAATGGGGTTGACTGAGAAGTTTGTCCCATATCAGATGCTGAAGAAAACTATTTCGATGATATTAGTTTGAAGACTGAAAATCACTTTTTGGGCATGTTTCTCAGGCATCCAGCAAGATATTTTGACAGATCCTAAGGCAGCTACTCAAACTTCTGACACCAGCATTCATATTCTTGCTGCTGTTCTTGACAGGCAAAGGGGATGCTGTTCTTAGACATGAGATTTTTAAGAAGACAAGCTTAATGTACTTGTTAAAGTGAAACTTGATAAATTTACCAGAGTTAGCAGTGTTGCCCAAATATCACCAAAGTGCTGCAGGATCACTGTGCTCGTTCTCAACAACCCTCAGAGGCCCAGCAGCCCCAGCTGCAGCTCTCCTGTTTGTGTTACCTCAGAGAGGTGGGACCTGTATGTCTCACCTGGCCCACCAACTTCACTGGGCTGCCAAATTCACAGGCTGCTAGTCTGGCTTTTTGCTTTTTTTTAAATATATTTTTTTAAATGTGGAAATAAACCAAATTGATCCGACATTAAAGTCGTGTACTAGAATATGATTAGCAGTGGCAAAAGTAGGCAGGTTAATTAGCAGTGCATATCACATATTTTAAGTAAGGTGGGGAGGACTGGACTGTATTTAAAGATGAGTGTGTTCCATGTGTAAGGATGAGTTCCAGGGTAAAAGCAATTTTTACTGGTCCTTCAGGTAGATACGGATAAAAATGTCATGGTGGTCTGTATTCTTTGTGAATTTGTAAACTACATGGCTCAATTGCTAATCAGACACCACTGCAAGAACTATTACTTACATCCAGGTTTATTCTAAACAGAGCCTGTCAATTTTAACTTTCTCCTAATGCAAGATTTAATGAAGAACTTGATTTTGCTTTGATTAAGTAGCATATGCCAGATTTACAAGCTCTGTGTGGGGTTGTACACATTTGTATCTAAGTGGAAACCAGTGGGCAGAGAGTGCATGATTCCTGCCTGGAATAAATGAACCAAGGTCTTCACTGAGAGCTCCATCTGGCTACCAACATCCACCGTCACGTAGCCCAGGAAAGACACCTTCTGTATCTGACTGTGGAGCTGACTTCGCTGGGCAGGAGCTGAGAAGGCCAACGCTTGGGCAGATTTCTCACAGAGCTTTTTGTCAGAGTACTGTGGGGATAAAAAAATCAGTGAGCTGCTCCAGGGTAATTTCTTGTGAAATTTCAATTGATTTGAACAAGGGTCATGACAGCTGAAGGATTCTCGTGTCTCATGATAGACGTTCCCTAACAATTGTGAAGAAATGCAGGTATTTTAACTAGAACAGATGAAATTGCCTGAGCTAATAATTGGTTTGCTGGGGTATCTTTTGTCAGTAGCTCTGTGCTGTAATGTGATATATTCTTTTTGCCCATAGCAGAAGCAGCAGCATGCTCTTTAACATCTGTTGGGCTGTCATTCTCTATAGTCTATCCTTGTTGTTTTGTGTATTTAGTCTCGCTGTAAATATGCCTATCCTGACACTTACTGTCAGCTGAAAATTGCATATTGTTTCTGTATCAGTGAGCTTTTGCCTAGCCTAAAGGCCTTTCCTCTGACCTTTACTGTGCTGAATTGTTTGAATTGCACCAACTATTATGCAGCATTTCTTAAATCCTGTATTCCTGAGGAGAATGGATCCCACCTCTTTGCTGTGGTGAAGAAATCACAACTCCCATGGGAAGCAGAGGTGGTGTGCTTTGCTCCTGTTCTTTGCACCTGTAGAGAACAGGAAGACTTTCAGGGCACCTCTCCCTCTCTGGAGGTAAAGGTATGTCGATCTGGGCATTTCTGGAGAGCTGTAAGATCTTCACTGAGTGCAGAGATGACAAAAAGTCTTCCCCCACTGGGAGGTGGAGGAAGGAGCTGTCAATTTGTTTAGCACTCTTCCTTTCTAATAACATAATCAACTCATAAAATGGTTTCTCTGTCATGAGTCTGAACTCCGGCACTGCCAGAGTTATCTGGGACATTGCCCAGGACCAAAACTGTACCAGCCACTGAGGATTTGGTGAGGGCTAATTAATAATTCCGTATTGAAAAATGAGGCTGCAGGAGGTGGTAGCTTTTCTTTCTCCTCCTATTTGTTTATAATTTCTCTGGGTCCTGTGTTTTCCTTGGAGCCCTGCTGGTCACAGGGCTGGTGCCTTCCTGATGGCATCAGCAGCAGCCATGAGGGAAGAGCAGGACATTTGTATTCCCCATATGAGATTTTGCAGCAATTTTTGAAAACTTCAAAGTCTTTAAATGGATGTCTTCAAACCATTCAGGACTGTAAAACACTTCTTATTAATAAGACATGGAACTGCTCACATCTTATTTTGTCATTTAAATTTAGAGTGCCATTGTGAAATATGGACCTTCAGAAACATAAAAGTGGCACAGAGGTTTGTAGCAGAAGGTGTACAGCAGATGCTGTGTCTGGAGGAAGGGTTTTAGTCTTGTGCTTTGCTCTGCAGCTCTTAGTTGCTAACCTGACAAACTCTATTTTAGCTTTTTAGTTATTGATTCAAAGCATAGCAGCCCTTTGTTTTAAGTGGAAACGTGTAATGAAAAATAGTAGTAAATAGTTTTTCAATAAAGCAGGATGGGCTAGATTTTGTATTTGCTCAGCACTATTTTCTTAACTGGGACAGCTCAAAAAGTATGTTTTGCAGTGTATGTGTATTTAATATGAAAGAAACATCCCTGAAAATCCTTCTCTTTTCAAAGGTTTGGCTGGGCAGTCCTGGGAGTGCGTTTAGTATCCATGTTGTCATGTAACATTTTTTCTTACAAAGGGATGCTGAGTGTGTGCTGTGTGCAGTTCCCATCTGCTGGGAGGAGGGTGACGGGGCCGAGGTATTTGTTTGTTTTTGGTGAGATATGCCGGTGTGACAGACTCTCTTTCCGTGCCAGCACTGGCACCCAAGGAAGCTCTGCTCAGGATCTGGCCTTGCTCTTTTTCTGTGGTTCGAGGGCCTCTGTGAGGGTGTGTGAACAGGATTGTGTCAATCATCCTTACATTGTTTAGAGACTTCTCCAGGGTGCAGCGGGAGGGGGACTCTGAGGTACAGCAATGTGTAACTGTGCAGGTGTCTGTCTGCCTTTGGCTGCACACAGAAACACACCCAATTCTTCATTATCACTGTCCTTGGCTGCAGCCTTCCAGAGATAACGAGGCTTGGATGAGGTGGTCAAAGCACATGTGCCAGAGTCAGATCTGAGGTGCTTTAGGCAACGGTGGATGACACGGGATGAGCACCCTGTGACTGCTAATTCAGTCTGACTTCAGACAAGCTCTTCCATGCCCTCAGCTATTTTCCCTTCTCCTTCCTGCATCCTGTGGAGATTAAACCAAAGGGAATATTCCAGACTGCCTGCGAAGTGGGAGAAAATAGGGAAGAATGTGCAAGTTCAAAAGAAATACCGTGGTTATATGTACCATTACATGTCTGTACTTGCAGATGAGTTTTGCAGCTACAATAGTGAATCAACAGTTTGGGATGTGCCTCGGGATCAGAGGTCTCTGGCAGAGGGATGTGCCTCGGGATCAGGGTGGCTGGCAGAGGGATGTGCCTCGGGATCAGGGGTGCCTGGCAGAGGGATGTGCCTCAGGATCAGGGTGGCTGGCAGAGGGATGTGCCTTGGGATCAGAGGTCTCTGGCAGAGGGATGTGCCTCGGGATCAGGGTGCCTGGCAGAGGGATGTGCCTCGGGATCAGGGTGCCTGGCAGAGGGATGTGCCTCGGGATCAGGGTGGCTGGCAGAGGGATGTGCCTCGGGATCAGGGTGCCTGGCAGAGGGATGTGCCTCGGGATCAGGGTGGCTGGCAGAGGGATGTGCCTCGGGATCAGGGTGGCTGGCAGAGGGATGTGCCTCGGGATCAGGATCTGCCTCTTGCCAGCATCCTGCACCAAGTGGTTTGGGAAGGCAGGGCTGCCACTGCTGCACTCCTGACCACACAAATGCCATCACATTTCCTTCTTGATGCTTGCAATAGGCAGACGATCGGGCACATTTTCCACTTCTGAAATCGCTCATATTCCTTGGCATGTTTGCTGTTTGTCTGAGGTCCTGGGCTGGCTGGAATCCTTCCCATTCCAGATGGCCACTTCCATGTTGTTCTCAGGGCTGTGACGACACCATGTAAGCTCACGTAAACCAGCACAAACTGCTGTCACTAGCTCTGCACACCACACCTAGGCAATTACACTGGTTTATTTAAAGAAACAGTAGATTTTTTCCCTGTGTCTGAACTAGCTTTTCTCCTAAAGGCTTCATTCACTGTGTTTTCATTAAATTTCATACTAAAAATTTATATACACAGTAATCATATATACAATTTTCATTGATTTAAGTGAGAATTCCTACTTCCCTTGAGATATTATGAATTTCCTAATTTAGGTGAGTAGAGATTTGGCATTTCTGCCTCCTACATTAAAGTTCAGTAAAACATGTTGAACAGGATGACAAGGAAACTGAAAAGGTCATTTACTTATAGGCTTCCCTAAATAGGAATGGATATAAATCATGTTCTTTGGGAATTTTTGTGATTAACTTTCAAGGTGTTAGAACATAGGTCACAATTTCTAAAATATTTTTTAAGAACGTGAGTCTCTTATTGAACTGTTAATTCCCACCATTTTCCTTGCAAAAGAAATATTTTAACAGTCATATGATTATATTGTCATTTGTTTAGCTTAAGCAACTGAAGAATTATTAAAATGCATTAGTTTGTAAATTGCTAGCTCATATTTTCTGCCATCAGATAAAACATGTAATTAGATTTCTGAATAGAAAATAGTTAAACAATCTGTGGAGGAAAACACTAGACTCAAAAACATTTAAATCATAAACTGCCTGGTGATCTGGAAATGGGAAGATATGTGGAGGGAAAGGTAGAAGGGATATTTTATAATAGAATAAGCTAACAATTTTCATGTGCAGTGGGGTTTGCTTTCTTGAGCATACCCAACAGCTGGCAGGATAAAATAGTTATTTCTAATGAGAACTATTTCTAATAGGAATTCTTACTAAAAATGTGGTTTGGTCCAATGGAACCCTGGGTAAAGGCTTTCACAATGGCTTTTCAATGCACAAGAACAGAAGAGTCTTCTCTTTGGGAAGATACAGAAATGACATTATGGTATTTTGGTTATTGGTCAGATGTGAGTGTGAATTAGGGTTTTTTTGGGGGGGTTGGTGGGGGCTGGTTGGTTGATTTTTTTTAAACCATTTTTTTATGACTTCAAATGGATCCTGATTACAAATAGAGTATCTCGTTGCTGATCTGGCTCAAATAGAAATGCTGAATGTAAAATTTCAGTCCACCTATAGATAGGTGATAGATGGTGTTAACTGATGACATCCAGCCTGTATAAAACCATTACCTGTTAAGATAACATTACCATATTTGTCTTTACCACTGTGCATTTTCTCATTTTGTGCAATTACTAATGAATCATAAAGTAATTTTAACAACAAAAACCCCAAACCAGCTGTCCTGGCTACGTAATTCCCTGCACCTGTGTCCCAGCCCATTAAATCTTGGCTCCCCTTTGTCAAAGACCAGCAAGCAGCTCTCAGCAGTCTGTGGATCTTGGCCTTTCAGGTGGGGAAGTGGGAGAACAACTCCCTGAGCCTGAAGTACTCAGTGTGGCCAAGGTACAGCTCCTTCGCAGACAGCGACCCCGACGACAACCACCTGAGCATTGTCACCCTGGAGGAGGCTCCCTTCGTCATTGTTGAGGATGTGGATCCTCTGATGGAGAGCTGCCAAAAAAACACCGTGCCATGCCGGAAATTTGTTAAACTGAAGTAAGTAAATACACAGTGTTCCCTTTTCTTTTTCTGGCTGCAAAATGTACACTTCAAACCTCCCTTTCCCCCTTCCTCCCTTCCTCTTTCCACATGGTATGCTCTTTGAACATCCTCTTTTTTAAAAAGTTGAAAGGTTCTGGTTATATACGTGTCAGTCACATTCAGTTATTAACAAGACAATAAGTTCACAGTAAATTCAAAGTCAACGAGAATTAGCCCTTTTCAGTCACATGGAAGAAGATTGTCTTCCAAAATGGGACTGTTTTAATGAGTCCTCTTTGAATTGTTTCCTGTTATGTTGAGATACCCCTGCTTTCATTAGCCTGTAACAATTTGAAAATTACTCCTAATGAAAATGTAAGTTTATGCTGAAATTTGGTATAGAATAAACTACTCTAGCATAAAATACCTCTGTGACTTTCCATCAAGAGAGAAGTCCCCTTCTTTCAATGCCCCATAATTTTGGAACAGTCATTAGAAATCAGTGGAAGAGTTTCCATTGCACAATTGTCAGTGGTGTTTCATCTGCTCTATGCCTTGATCTGTGTATTTATGAACTGAATATAACAGGATTTTTACTGAGCAGGTGTTAGGGAATATGATGCATGTTTCTGAAGATTTCCAGAGACTGCTAAATGGTTGTGTACCTGCTTCCTGAAGCCCAGAGAAATTTATTTTTTTACATAACTGTATTTAGTTAAGTTCTAAACTAGTCTTATTTTAATTTTGAATTCTTCCAAGGGCTGTAAGATATTGCCTTGCCTTCTGATGATGCTTATACTAAAAGGTTCTAGAGGTCACAAAATGAACATTTCAGAAAAAAACATGAAGAGAAAATTTGCATCCTTGCACTTGAAGGTAGCCTGAAATTCACCTCCAAGTGCAGTGAAAGGTGCACTTTGAGAAGATGCATCCATTTCCAGCACGGTGAACTGCTGGGCCTTTTTATAGCTTGCATGTTCTTTAATTACTAAAGGACATTAGTCTGATTTCTTGAGAGTAAAAGTAGTAAAAGTTTAATCCTAAGAGAGAGATTAGTAAGAGCAGGCTGTATGTCTTGCTGGAGCAGTGCAGTGTGTTAGGCTGGATCCTGAGCAGGGGGATGTCACGTGAGGTAACATTATCTCTGTGTTTCACCAAGCAACTCTGTTATGATTCGCAGGAGCAGCAAGCACCATACAGCTGTAAAACCACCCTGTGGGTTATTTTTCCCTTGATTCAGAAAAACATGGTCACTCATGAGTGTGGCAAAATGTTGTTTCACAGTGTGCTACATCTTGCTGTTGTGCTGCCTCTGTTTTTCCCAGCAGGAATATTTATGCGTGTCTTCTCTGTTGACAGCAACAAAACTAATGAGGGAACTAACGTAAAGAAGTGCTGCAAAGGATTCTGCATAGATATCTTGAAGAAGTTGTCCAAAACTGTCAAGTTCACATATGACCTGTACTTGGTGACAAATGGGAAGCACGGCAAAAAAGTCAATAACGTGTGGAATGGAATGATTGGTGAAGTAAGTTCTCTTTAAGGTAAAAGAGCTCTTAAGTAAGAGCTCAGTGATGTCTGGCTGAGCTCTTCTGGAGGAAGGAGGAGCTGTGTGCTGACAGCAGTGCTGTGTTCTCCCTGTGCATCAGGTGGTGTATCACCGGGCAGTGATGGCTGTGGGCTCTCTCACCATCAATGAGGAGCGCTCCGAAGTCGTGGACTTTTCGGTGCCATTTGTTGAGACTGGGATCAGTGTCATGGTGTCACGGAGCAACGGCACAGTTTCCCCATCTGCTTTTCTAGGTATGATTCTCCAGCCCATCCCGATAACCTAACTGCATTTCTGTAGAGTTTGGTAGATTTAATTGTGTGTTAAGATATGTAGCACATTAACACATTCCTGTTAAGTTTTGAATTTTACATTAGGAAGTTTGTGCTACGTTGATGTGCTGATTAACATGATCATTAACACATGGAGATAGTGCTGTTGTTTTTGGATGCTGTAAGAGAAAACTGATGACAGTGATTTCAATATGAAAAAGAATCCCCCTAAAATTTTCAGTTAGGACAATTACATCCTCAACCCTGCTTCCTTACAAACTAATTTATGCTTGTTTAGCCCATCATAATTGGTTTAATATCTTTTTAACATTTACAAAATAATTGAAAAATCCATTGTAGATTTGAAGAGCAGCTTCCTTATCTTTAGATATAATTTAAAGGTAGTTTGACAACAGTTACCTCTGGCTTCTGAGCACCACACTACTGCACTGGAGAGCTGAGTGTTCTCCCCATTGATGCAGCTGAACAGTAGAGATACAGCAAAGAAATGAAAGGCTGGGCAGAGAGGAGGTGGAATATAAAGAAAGACTCTGGGCTTCTTTCCTTGCGTGCTTCATGTTTCAGTTGTGCAGTTTTCCTTTTGTTATTTCCCTCTCCTCTTTTAGTATTTATAGTTTCCTTTAGTGTTTGGCCTGAATTTACCTGAAGCTGAAAAGAGAATGAGCCATGAGGTGGTTCAGAAGTCCCCAGAATGCTGTTGTGTTCTTCATCATGTATTTGGGCCCACTATTTTTAAAGATACCTTGTACAGGAATAGTGACACTAAAATCATTAAGTGGAAAAATAAAAAATGCGTATATTCCAGATATCTTAGGGCACAGTTTAGAGTGTTCAAGTCCGTTGGATCAGCAGTGAGGCCAGTTCTAAATTGCTAAGTGGAAGTTCTTCACTCCCCCTGAAGTTGCTCACAGACATTGAAGAGCAGACCAGTGGTGTAGTATCAAATACAAGCAGGCAAATAATTGAATTTTCTTACACAACAATCATCATTTAAACACAGAGCTTATTTCTCATGTCTGTTCCATAAAAGCACATTACAGAGATGAGGCAAATAAATATAACACAGTGAGTAATCAAATAATTTCCCAAATGTGGTGATACCTAAGCAGAATTTGTTGATGTTTGATATGAATGAAAGACGTTAAAGTGAAATGGCAAGAAACTGTACTTGTAATGAAAATAGGCAGAGAGTATCTTTTCATTTCTTTGAGTCATTGAGTTGTAAAGTTCATTTTTTAAATTGCAGTTGCAGCATGTTGAAATGACCATTGAAAATAAGTATTGGGGTGTTTTCTAAAGTGTAAGTGCAGTTGATTTTCTACTTATTCTTAAAAACCTGTTTAAAGCCACCATAAAAAAAGAGAAGCTGCTTTTGCATTTTTCACAGCAACAGAATTATTAGATTTCTAAAATGCATTTAATATTATTGGTTTAGTTGGATGTGTATATAATTCAAAAGAAACAAAAATAACCCCTTCTCATAAAGCTCTCTAAAAAAGCTCTAGTTTTGAAGAAATCTGATTTAGTGCACCAATAAATCAAGTCTGTGCTCTCAGAAGTGTGCTCTGGTTTTTTCAGGCACAGATGAAGCTGCCAGTTTGCTGGAATTGACTGTGTATTTTGATGAGGTGTGCGTAGTAGTAAAATGTTTTGCCTTGCAAAATACTATCAGGCAGATAACCGAATTCATTCACAGGCTGTTTTTGTTTTAATTAAGTGAATGTCTGAGAATAGAGTCATCTTACGTAATTCCTTTAAAAGATTTTTTAAAAATCTGTCAAGCATAGTATTATTTTTAAAGAATAGCACTTGATCATAGTTCCTGAAATATCTGGATTTGTGAATTGTTTCTATGATTGTGGACAAGTACAGGATTTTGTGTGACTAGATTTTTCCAGTCAGTTGTTGTTTCCAATAGATCTGAGTAACTGATGCGCTGTGACAGCCTCTTCCTCATTATCTGCCATGTTCTGATTCTGATGTGTCTCCTTCAAATCAGAATTTTATTCTCATTAAAACATTTTCACATCTTACTGGAAATCATACATATTAGATCTACAAATAATTTTTAAATGATTTCGTGTGGTTTTGGTTCTACTTTAAATAAACAACTACATTAAAAAAAGGAAACCTCCAATCTCCATGTCTATATTTTTCAGAGGGAGAGTTCATAGGTGAGGTCAGTTTTCTTTCCCGGAGGCATTGATGGAATAGAAAATCTATACCCCTCTTCACTTTATTTAATGTATTCCTTAAGTATTGGTTTTGATGGTGGGAGGTAAGACTCAAAGACATCTTTTTCCTTACTTGATATTCTCTGTTGTCAGTCATTTGAAATATACACTGACAAGTCATATATTAGTATTTTTCTGCCATATTATAGCTTTACTGAAAATTCCTTTAAAACCTGCTGCTTGCCTGAGGGAAGTTCCCTTTCTGTCCTTTGAGAATCAAAGAACAGTGCTGAATGTGTAATTGGATCTCTGATATGACAGGAAGATCAACTTTGTTATTCAGTTGATTTTGTACTTGTTCAATCTTACTGCTTGCTATTCCAAATAACTTTTTGTTTTCCTATTGCTTCTATTAATTCTCCACCTCATTATCAGACTCCTTAAATTATTAAAGAGAATTCTGCTTAAACTCTTGTTTGTAGCTCACTTTTGTACATTGGCTTGTTTTGCCCTTTGCCTTCCTTAGATTTTGACAAATTACCATTGCTGTTTCTACACTGTTGCTTTTGATAAGGGTTTTATCAGCCTTGCTTTCTTCTGTGAAAATGCTGGCAAAATGTTATAATAGTTCTACATGAATTCCAATTTAATCCAGTTACTACCTGAATTCAAAAAATATTTTTTAGTCTATATTTGGCTACCTAATGTCCCTTCCCTGGCTTCATCTACATAGATTTTTCTCTGCCTTTTACAAATTCTGTTATTTTCCTAACTTACCTTTCACTCCCAAACAAATAATTATAGTACTTAAAAGAACTTCATACCCTGTCTTAAAAATAAAATAATTAATTGAAAAAAATACTGGTCCTTTGCAGGAGGAAAATAGTTTAGTTTAAAATGCCACTGCTTTGCGTTTCAGATACCATCCAAAATCACCAGTGGGGCTATTTTTTATTTGGTCTTGTCTTAGTTCCAAATTTCTGAAGATATCATAGCAAAGAGAAAAGATCTCATGAGTTTTCTGTGCTTGGGCACAAATTATTGCATTTCATTCTGTTCTGGGTGAATCCTCTCACCTTGGGCAAGGCTCAGATGGGGCTGTTGGGCTTAGCACACCTCAGCTCTCACTCACTGACCTTTCCTGCAGCAATGGACGACGTTTCAGTGGCTCTAATCTTAAATGCAAAGAATGAAAAAGCTACAAGAGAGGAACTTCTTTGGGCTTTCAAAAACAGGCAAAGCATTTGAACACACTAATTTTCTGTAATTTCAGGTGTGTATTGATTCTGTCCTAATTAGAAATAGTATACTAAGATTTGTTTTCTCACACATCAGAGCACACTCACACTTGCTTTATTTGCACCAGTTATGATGCAAAGTGCCCAAATAAGTTGGCTGATAAAGAGATATTTATTACCTTGCCATGTTAATCTTTCTTAGAGGTATGCTTGTACCATGGCAGCTACCACAGGTACTCCTGAAATGACAGAGAATTTGTGATTGGGAAAGATGATATTTGATATTGATATCCAGTCCTTTCAAAAAGTTGGTGCTTAGTCTGGTATTTGAAACTGCTTTCAGTTTTATGCTTCAGCCTAATTCTTTTATTTAATTATGGTTCTTCTGTCTTTCAAACTGACATTCAATTTTCCATAAACCCTTTTGATTTCAGTAATTTGCTTCCAGATGAGAATGAGACGTTCAAAAGGATGTGTTTGCAATTGATAAAAACATCATCTTCATTGCAGGTAGATGAAAGTAAACACAGAGAGAAAAGAATCCTGAAACAAAAGTGTTTAGTTTGAATACAAGTATTCATCTTTCTTCCTCTAACACTTTTTGTTGGATAGAAAATCAGAGAGGAGTCTACTTCACTGAATTACCCAATGTATTAAACATATGCTTAATTGATTTTTCTTTGCAGAAGCGCAGTCATAGTGGTTGGACCATTCTGTTGATAAATATATATAATTCAGGAAGAATAGACACAGCAGCCTGATTGTGGACTGAACAAGCAGCGAGTCAAACCAATTATGTGCTGCCCAGTGCCAAAGAAGAGTGTGCAGCCTGTTGTTTTTATTGCAACTTACACTTAAGCTTTTGACTTTATGGATTTTTTGTATATATACTAACAGGAATTCATTATATATTGCTACTTAGTTATTTGCTAGCATTTTTGATGGAAAACGCTAATGTAGAGGAAGCTGCTGGGCTTGCCTAGGCAAGGACATTAGAATTCTTGTGCTGTGACTGGTTTAATGAACTGTGTTTCTGTTTCTCCTGTCTGTTTTGCTGCAGAGCCTTTTAGTGCTTCTGTCTGGGTGATGATGTTTGTGATGCTTCTCATCGTGTCTGCCATGGCTGTCTTTATATTTGAGTACTTTAGTCCTGTAGGATACAACAGGAACTTAGCACAAGGGAGAGGTAAGATTTGCATTTTACACAACCCCATGGCTATAAAAAAATAATGTATTTCCCATCCCTGGCCCTTCATCTTTTCAAATAAACATAACATAGGAATAAAACAGTGAAATTAGCTACGAAACTGTTTATGTTCTTAATTTAAAGTATGATTTCTTGAAGGCTTATACAGTCATGTTTATAATTCCAATGCAATGCAATAAAGACAGGGAGAAGTGGTATCAGAGAGAGTTTTATTCAGGCCATGTTTGGTTAGCACATGGTATCAGCTGTAAAGTGCCAGCATAAAAAAGCAGTGAAATATGTTCTACTCCTGACTACTATGAATTCATGGCCAGTTCAGAGAAGTTATCTAGAATCCAGTGGTCTAGTGGACAGTTTGAAAAATAGCAGTTACATTGTCCATAGTTTTGTACAGTCCCTATAAAAAGTCAGATGAACTCTTAGCCTTGAAATGAGGCCCCTGGCAGAAGGGCATCACTCCTTTCTGTGTAGCATTCTTGGTTATAGAAACTTCATTTTTAAAACAGACAAGCTCTGTATTAACTCTTTCTCAGTGAAAGCTGCACTTTCACTCAAGAGTGAGGATTCCATATCTCACTATGCCCTCATCCTCCCATTTCTTAGCTGACATTTGAGAGTGCAGCCTTTTTAAAAACTTCTAAATCATTCTTGCTTTGTTTCATAACAAGAGATCTTCCAGCTTGATGAACACAGTTCTGGGCACTATTAAAAGCAAATGATTTCTTCCAGATAATGCCTGGCTTGTTCCTTGAAAAAGTGGATTATTGTAATGTTCAGTTGATGTTATCATTTTAATAAGATGGTAAACATGTAACCTCTGTCTGAAATAAACACTGTGTTAAAAGAGGGGAAATCAAAGGTGAATATAGACACCGGGATCCAGGGACTTAGCTGTTCTCTTCTGCGCTACCTCATGTGCCTGCATTAATTATTTAGTGTACTTACAGCTACAAAGATGTTATGGCACTAGACCATCCCCACTTAGCTCAAAAGGCTTGCCACAAATCCAGCTGCCATTAATTTCAAACGTGGCAAACTTAAAATAAAAGAGAATTAAAAAATAATTTTTTTTTGTCTTTTCTCTAGGCATTTTTTGCAGGATGAAACTCAGTGGTAATACAATCTCCAGTGGCATAAACAGAACCTTAGATTGGTCCCTTGGCATATAATTTCTGTAACACTGTTGCTCAGACAAACACACATTATCCCTGTATCAGCTCAATCCTAAATGTGTCTAGAAGGTGGTTTCATAAACCAAAAGTCAGCTCCATTGTGTTTATTTTACTGCACTCTATTTTCCTAGTGCTGCTGCAGAATAGGAACAAAATGTAAGATGTAGAGCTTGACTGCATTGTGAAAAATTTGCACTGTACTAGAGAGCATTTCTACTGAAATGAGAACATGCACTAAGTATATCCACTTAGGGTTTTATTATTTTAAGAATCATTGAATTATTATTAAAATAAATTATAATTAAATTAATAGCTAAATCTATATTTATAATGTGCATCCCCTTGGATAAAGGGACAGGGCAGGGAAGGAGGTAACAGATTTCTGCATCAGAGCTTATTGACTAAATTGCAATTTAAATGAAAAAAAAGGATAATTATAAGTAGGCCAAATGAGTCACAGTCAGAGGAGGCCTGCTTCTCTCCACTGTGGGTACAGGGAGTCTGGATGATGAGCAATGTGTGATTGCATTGTACTTACCTCGAGCTGGGTGAGAATAAACTGCCCTTGATTCTCACAGGGCTCTACAAATGAGGCCTTTAGAGGCATCATTTGACATTGCCAATCCACTTCTGCCCCGTGTGAGCCTGAGGGCAGCGTGCTGCCCACTTCCAGCTTTGGGATGAATTATAAGATAACCAAAAACAGAAATAACAAAAATTACAGAATGGATTAGCTGGGACAGAATTTTACCTGTAATACCAACGCATTTGGATCCACAGAACTGACTCTGAACATGTGAGGCAGCCAGAGTCTGGCTTGCTCTAAATTCTGTGCCTATACAGGTAGCTCCTTTGTGCTGTCTTTCTGATTCATGCTCTGAGTACAAAGGTGCTTAAAAGTAGGTGACACATTCACACACTTTGATCTTAAATATGCTTACATAATATTCAAAAAGCATAATGTTGGAAGACTGGAGATGATAAAAATAATTTGGGTAAGAAAAGTACTAGAATTGAATCATTAAGACTTAAACCTCCAGTTTTCCATTTCATATGTCTGCTGGCACAGAAGACTGACAGGGCAATACTGTGGCACAATTCATCCTGCAAGAGACATACCAGCCTGCTTCTCCTCCAAACCTGTGCTTTCCATTTTCATCTTAAATATTTTGAACCATATGCCACGTAGAAAAATGTTGAATTATCTTTTAAAAATGTGGAAACTGTTGTCATTGCAATGGAGGGTACCTATGGTAAATACTGCGATTATGTTGGGAGTACAGCGAATAAATACTGAAATATTTTCTAACCATTTCTCTGGGATGAATGGGTTGTCTCTGGAGGGTATATTGGCAAGGTTTAATTTAACTGCAGCTAAACTTACTGCTTTTGGCAATTGCAGATCCCCATGGACCATCCTTTACCATTGGAAAGGCAGTGTGGTTACTGTGGGGCTTGGTCTTCAACAACTCTGTGCCTGTGCAAAACCCCAAGGGTACGACGAGTAAAATCATGGTGTCAGTCTGGGCTTTCTTTGCTGTCATTTTCCTGGCCAGTTACACTGCCAACTTAGCTGCCTTTATGATTCAAGAGGAATTTGTTGACCAAGTGACTGGACTGAGTGATAAAAAGGTAGGTCTTTGCTCAAAAGAAGTCAGTGTCCATTCTCCATAATCCTCCTACATATTTGTACTTAGTGATAAAAACTTTGAGCAAGATAGTGAACTAAATCTGGATGATTTCCTTCTGAGTGCAAGTGCAAACTTTTACTGACAAACCTAAGACCCAAAGCATGAAAATATCAGTCTGTTTTCAAAATCTCTGAGTTGCCTATTCAAAAGTAACTGCATTAAAAGTTACCTTTATTATGTGATTGAAATCAATTACTGTTTGGTTAAAGAGAATGCCTTACCAATATAAAAAGCTTGAAAAATTGTGTGAGATATTAGTAATATATTAATAGAAAAGAAGTCTGAAAAATTATTGTGATGGATGTGTACAAGATACTTGAAGGGTATGTTTTTGTCAAGTCTGTGCCCAGTAGGTTGAAAATGAAACTAAATACTGACATTAAGAAGAAATATTTAAATACAGCATAGCCCAGGGGACAACTTCACAAGGGATTTTTTTCTCAAAGGACAGAAAATAAAGGAAATCATTATTCAAAAAAGAAAAACAAACCAAAACGGCAACATCTCAGCCTTGTCTGGCTTTTTGTTTTAACTGCTTTTTATGACCAGCCTTTGATTGATTGCCAGGTATATCAAAGCAAGCATGGCTAGAGGAAAGATAAAAAGAAACAAAAAATGATAATAGTTTTGTTTTCATTAAATTGTGTTGTCACATAACCTTTGAAAGAGCATGAAGATTGCTGAATATCCCTCTATTTTAAGATAATATTCTTAGAAGAGATGCCAGAGAAATGGCATTCTCTCTTGGGGATAAAAAAAAAGCAGATTTGAGAAATGTCTTTCTCCTGTTGGTGAGAAAGAACAGAGCCCTGGGTTTTCCTGGGCCCCTGGGTTTTGCAGGATTTGCCTTGCACCTGGCTCAGCAGTGGGGCTGAGGTCTGACCGTGCACCCTCACCTTCCCCTCCTCGCTGCCTCTTTGCCACAGGGCTGGGAAATGTCAGCACTTGTTCTGTAGCTTTTGGCTAATAACTTCCTCAGTTTTGTAATTTTTCTGTTCTGACTGCTAAGTGGGATTCTATTTTCACAAAAAGCAAAATATAAATAGAAAAATACTTGAATCAGAAAATACCATCTGTTCTTGTGTGGTCTGCTGATCATTTATTTGATCTGCCACCTTTGCTTCTATTTTTCAGTTCTTCAAACTTTGCCTGAAGCACATAGAGATAAGTGAGGGGAGCCATGCCTTTTCTGATTAAATTAAACAAGTTAGAAGTCCAGAAAAGCAATGAACTATTTCAGAACATTCTTCTTTTCATACATAGGTTTTGCCTCCTCCACAATCCTGAGGTTTCTTGGATTTAAAAAACAATCAAATAATGGGGAATAATTTTTGGAAATCTAGTTGGTGTTATATTATTTTTCTCCTCTCTTTGCTGTAATGCTATTAGTAGGAGAACAGATCAGGAATTCGCAGGTTTTTACAGTTCAGTAGAGAGCTCTGACCCTTGCAGGAAGCAAAGCAGTTGTAGGCAAGGGCCAGAAATGTGGGTATAATCAATTTTGAATAGTTAATACCTAAAAGTTCACTAATTAAAAAACAAACAAATGAAACAAAAAAAAACACACACCAAAAAAAAACCCCACAAACCACCAAAAGCCCACTTCTGGGCTGGTAAATCAGTTTTTTATGCTACTTCTCTCCTACTTTTCCCACTGCCACACCTGAAGAGTCAAGCTCTTCTGTCAATGCTGTACTGCCAGTGCAATAAAATATTCCCATCTAAAGATAGTGGGGTTTCCTCGTATGATGGAAAAATCAGGAAAATGAACCCTCTCTCTGAGCAGCCATCCCTGACCCTTAGCATTCAATATTGTCGCATTCAGGAAATGTGTTGCACTCTATCAGCTGGTTCACCAGATTTGCTGACATAGGGTGATAATGTGTTATTTCCCCTTGGTGCTTTAAGACCTCCTTACAGTTTCCTCATCTTTTAGAATGTTGCTAATGAATTTGTGAATGCTATGTCATTGGAGTGTCACCCAGAAATACGTGGCACAGCATGTACTGGAGTTAGGAGGGGTGGGTGTTCATAAACTCAAATGATTCAGCAAATGAGAGGAAAATTATATTTTGACATTCTTGTGTATGTACTAGAAGTTTAAAAGCTTTGTCTTCATAAAAAGGTACAGAAAACTAGTCCAAAGTATCCAGCAAAAACTGAAATTCGTGGCTTTTGTACTTTTGAGACCATTTGTGCCTGAAAGAGGGAAAAACTTGCCGAAGCAGGGTAGATGGCAGTGCACAGAACTGTCCTGCAAAGTGTTGAACTGCTGGGGCTCTGCCACGTGTAAGAATTGCCTCAAGTACACATGGTCCAGGAGCTTCTCATCAACCTTCGTAGGAAACCTTTATGGTGCCACTGACAGGTTCCTTATTTTTGCAAGATTCACAGTGTTCTTGTAGCCTTGGCTCTCTGTTGCTGTGCCCTAGGATGGCACAAGCTGTGCAGTCACCGAGATGTGTCTGTGTGACAGCAGAGCAGTGCAGAGCCACGGGCAACCTGGATGGAGGGCAGGGAGGGAGAGCCTCTGACCCCAGCCCCTCTCACCTCTGCCCAAAACCAAACCCTTGCCGTGCTTCCTGAGGGTGGGCAGGCACAGCTCTCGCTGCACGGCACTGTCTGCTGGTGGCAGGAGCAGTCCTGGAGAGACAGAGCTGTACCTTTGTCAGGTCACAGGTCAGAATGGCAGGTGCCCATCTGCTAAAAGAGGAAAGGAAAGGGTTCAAATATGGGTGTTCTTCTGTCACTCCAAACGAGTTGTAATTCCTGCTAGCAGTGGGAGATTATTTACTTTTTTCTACTATTGTAGTAATGTTTTCCATGGTTCCTTAAAAAACCTCCAGAACAGTAACAAACGGCTGCTCTCAACACCAGCCTTTTCAGGCAAGCACGTAAATCTTTAAATCAGTATTTAATGTTTCTGAAAGATCACTTTGGTGACTTGAAATTGCTAGTTTTATTAAGGCATATAGAAAAAATAAAATCAAAGCAAAAGACTGGAGTTCTGTTGCCATGTGCTAGAGTTCTGTCAGGAGGCAGAGCAGGTGCAGACAAGAACGAATTGGTTACTCTTCAGAATAACAGTAGATCTCTCCACAACTATGACTCAAACAAGGGACTTACGCATTCAGTTCAAGAGTTTTGTCCATGATTTAAAAGTTTAGCATTTCATGAAATGTCTAGGAAGAAAATTATTTCCTAGCAAACATGATATATTTTGTTTCTCATCATGAGACTTCAGGGGAAATGAATGCATGTACAGCCTTGGTGGTTTTTTGTTTTTTTTTCTCTTGTCTCTTGTCTGCCACATAGGTCTTTGCTGCAGTCACAGACAGTGACAGTCCTGTGTGCTTCTCCAGGACATGGCAGTTCATGGAATATAAGTTTAATATTATTGATGAAGACTTTATTCACCTCAGATATGAGTGCAGTGTTAGTAAAAAAGATTTAAACCTCTTTCTTTCTTCTTTACAAGTAGTCTGTGAGCTGGCAGTACTAGCAGATGATGGTTTCAAAAAATAATCTCCTTGTGAGTGTTAAAATTTGTTTGTTGGTGCCAAGAAATTCCAGTCTGTATATAGGGTTTGGAACTATTCATCTGCTTTTTAACTCTGTGACTTTCATATGAACTCTGGCTTTTTATTCATCCTTCTCTTCTGCAGAAATATTTTTGTCTTCCATGAATGTTCAATTTGAACAGATGTGTTAATTCTTTCAACTATTCCTGTGAGAGGAAATGCCTCCCAACATCCTAGATTCACATGAATGTTCTTGAAAAGTGAGACTATTTAAAATCAAACTCCATTTTGAAATTACCAGAATACTCCACCATAATGTCCCTGTTCCCTCAATTCCCCTGCTATTCCCCCAGTTCCCCTGCCATACTGGGAACTGAGCCTGCAGAATGCTCACCACAGCTGAATTTCCAAAAAATTCCGGTGATACAAAGGGCAGCAATTCTTAAAGGTCCTGAAATAGTGTTTCTTTAATTATTTTTTCCAGTTCTATTGACTGGGAAATTTAGGAGATACATGAAGCCATCTCAATACATTGTCTTTAGATTTAAATCAAGTTGCTAGAAAGCTACATTTATATCAGTAGAATCTCTGGACATATATTTAAGAGCAGGGTTTGTTTCAGTGCTGCATAATAAACTCAAAAAGGGAGATAGCAAATATAGACTAAGAACCATGAGTGTGTACAGTGTAATTTTGGTGCAGGGGTCAATTGCTATGTGTAAAAGTAGTAGCAAAGTTATAATTTAAACAGTAAAGCTGTGAAAAGGGAAAATGAGGAAAGTAAGACGTCTGTTAGCTAAACAAATAGAGAAAAATAGAGTTCATTACTTTATGCTTTGTCAAAATATGCTTAATTAAAATGAAGCATTTAATTGTAGTTCTGTAATAAGAAAATGGTGTTGCAGCAATAATTTCACAGTCAAGGTTTGATGGAATTGAAAATACTCCCAGTTTTTATATAAACCCATTTGTATTCTCTTTGGAAATTGGCACTAGATCTTGGGAATTCTTGATGCCCTGAGACCAAATGTTAAAAAGCGAAATATTTCATATGGAGCCCCAAAGGAATCAGCAGCTGTATAAATATGAGGCATCTCTTGCAGTACAGGATATATAGATTGCTCTTCTAACTTCAACAATAAAAATAGAGTGCATTTTACTGTGGAATTTATGGATCACTGCTTTTATCAATGCTCAATTCAATTTCCTCATTAGCCAGTAGTTCCTCTAATCTGAGTGATGTTTTTTATTTGTTTCTTAAAGAGATATTTTAATCCTAAAGTGTCACTTGGGTTTTAAAGGAAGATGTTGAAAAGGTGCATATAAAATTTTCAGGTCTGTTAGCAAAAAGTTCATGTGAGATTATTTGAAGGATTGCCAAATCTGAAACCTGAACGTGCCTTGAGCTGCTGCCATTCCTTTGCAGATACCCCCTGGCTGGTTCATCTGTGCTGGTGCAATAGTGATAGAGAGGGTAAAATTGTAGAATAAACCTATACGCCCTCAAGTAAATGGTTTGTAGTTTTAAATGGTAGGGGTGAACGGGAACTAGGATTACAGCTGTGAGAGCTCCAGAAGCCCTTCTTGTGTCAAGCTGTGTAGTTGCTGAGCCTCTGTGGAAGCTGCAGGAGCTTTTATTTCCCTCCAGCCATGGTGGTGGAAGGAAACTCCCTCACCCTGTCTCTCCCTGGCACAGCTCCCTGCAATCTCTGGCACCCTCCAGGACTGGGGCATTGGGCTGCCTGTCGAGTACTGTGGATGATCCTTTTCCCATCTTCCTGATGGGGAATCACGATGTCCCAACTGAGATGGAAGTGTGAAATTACTGTCAACAAAATACTCTGTTCCTCTGGTTGCAGTTCCACAGTGTGTTTGGGATCCCCAGTGAGATGTTGGCAGATGAAGACCTGCTCCAGTTTCTGCTGTCCTGCCATAGTGCAAAGCATGGGAGAGAGTCACATTTGAGTGGCGAAATGGAGCTGGTTTTACTTTGGATGTAGATTATGTTCAGTCAGTGTGAAGACAGTTTCTGGTATAATAGACCTGAATTAACCCACAGCATTTGCCTAGAAGAAATTTGAGGCAACTTATACAACTTCTCTTACTCAACCTGAAATTGCCCTTCTTCACATTTTGAATACCTGAAACACTTTGCTTTTCTCCCTTCTCTCTAGTTTCAAAGGCCACATGATTATTCACCTCCTTTTCGGTTTGGAACAGTCCCAAATGGAAGCACTGAGAGGAATATCCGAAACAACTACCCTGATATGCACCTTTACATGACCAAGTTTAACCAGAAAGGAGTCGAAGATGCCTTGGTCAGCTTGAAAACTGGGTGAGTTTTTTTCCCTTGGCTTTTAAAGAATGCTGTAAACTTTTCAGAAACAGAGAACTATTTATTGATCTGTACTTACTGTGATAGTGAACAGACTGATGTCAGGCTGCTGTGCAGTACATGGTGCTTTATTTCTTTCCAACTGCACTGTACAGTTATCTAAAAGGAAAATGATTGTCTGTGATTTCTACGGTTATGTTAAAATTACATAGTAGCTTCGATGTCCTATGAGAAATAGTTTCAAAGGGCAGAATTAATGTTTCTTAAATTTGAAGACAGTACAGTTTCTTGTTATCTTTGCAGTGCTGCCTAATCCTACTTCTGACAATCTTGGTAAATATTCTGGCTAATATTATTGTCCTTCTTTCTTAAGTTCTGAGATTTAGACTTGAGTGCCATCCATACTTTTCTCTCTGAAGTAGCTCATTCTTCCTGGTTGGACAAAGAGACAAATTTTCAGTCTTAATCCTCCAAAGGTGTGAGAGTGACTCATTGCTCATATAATTATTCATCTGGGTGACAGGAATGTGCTAGCTCTGGTAATATTTTCTAAACATTTATGCTTGATAGTGACATGATTGTTTGTTAATAATACAATAATAATAATGATTTCTCAATATAGGCTTTTTAGATTTTGTTTTGAAGTGTGAAGTTGCCATGGAGGGTTTAAGTATATGTACTCTAAGGGCTGTTTCAAGGAACATCTCTCCTGCTTTTATTTATGGTGAACACAGGACATGTTTCTTCCTATACTAAAATACCCTGTTACTTTTGGTCCTTTTTGGGGAGCTGCTTATCCTTTTAATTTTTATTCCCCTTCTCCCAAACCTGTATGGGATTGTAATATACTACTTAAGCAAAACCCCTTGAAATCCCAGAATCTTTCCTTAGCGTGAGGATTCCCTTCTTTAAAAAGTTATCCTTCCAGCTGTTTCCTTCTGTCTCCTTGCTGCTAGCTGGACTCTCTCTGCCCTCATTTCTCCAGGGATTCTCAGCTGGCACTTCCCAGGCCAGGTTTGCCCCATCCCAGGACAGATGTGTAGCATTGCGTGAGATCAGCCTTGCCCAGGGGCTTCCAAACTGGAACTCCTGCTCTGACCGAGCCTGTGCAAGTTACATTTCCTGGGTGACAGCTGAATTATGCATTAGAGATAGACAGCTGGATCCTACCATTCCTGCTGGAAGTTTTTGAAGAAGGAGCTGTCCTGATTTCAGCCATTGTAGGACATGTTCCCTTGGATGGATAGTTTATTTAGGGGATGTGTACTGCTTGTACTTTTCACCAACCATTTGTTCTACTGAAAGCCCTAAAAAACTGCTGTTAGCTTGAAAATCAGGCCACTCGTCAGACACTTAAGTGTGAAAGCGGGGTGGCCAACCTGACTGCGGGGTTGTTCAGGATGTTCACTAAAACACAGGCTGGCTGCTCCTGGGCCAGCTGATGGTCCTCAAAAGCTTTGCTTCTTTTGACAGCATAAACTATTCATTTTTGACAGATTTCTTCTCCCCTGCTGAAGTTTCTTTCCTCTTCTAAGTGATTTCAGTATGTGGACACCCCCAGGTGTCTGCCGTACTCCCCTTGACTGATATTTCTGTAGCAGGTGGTACACATGAGCTTCTGGGTCAATACAAGTAACTGCTACCTACAGCTGTGCTCCTTGGGGTTTTGTCTGGTGGCACCTGCAGAAGGATTGAACAGCAGGGTGTCAGCTGCTTTCAGACTCATATTCTTCAAAAACAATGTTTCATTTTTTCTGCTAAATTTTCTGTTCTTCAGCATACAGAATTGTATCTTCTTCCTCTCCCCCTCATGATTTCGTTGACCAAATTTTTTCTCTCTTCAACGTAAAATTTGCCCTTTCATGTTTAACTAGACTTGATGAAGTTTTCCTTCCCTCCCTGAGTCACTGGGTTCCACGATATTTAGTTCATCTGGTCCCATGGAGTCTATATTTCTATGGCTCTTTTGAGGATGACTCATCTCTTCTTCCTCAAACTGCTTCTGCTTCCAAACAAATATATAATTTCTGTTTTCCTCTTTAGTGTATATGTTCTGTTCACCTTATTACAGATAATTTGTCTCTTTTCATCTTTATCTCTTTCCAAAACTATTCCTGTACTTTTATCTTTTTTTTTTTTTCATTCTCATCCTTGGGGATACAACAAACAACTTTCCTTATGCATGGTAAGACTTGCTGCTTCTGCACAGCTTTTTGAAAATGAACTATCTGATAATTTTAGTCATAGTCTATAGACTGAGAAGGACTTGCAAAGAATCTGGGTGATAATTGCTGCTTCAAGTTAAAATAAATATGAACTGTGTTATCCCTGAAGAGTGTTTGTATAACCTGTATTTCCAATCTCATTTTAAAACTACTTTTGCTTAATTGAAGACATGAGGTTTAGTCCCTTTTAATTACTTTTGTATTGTGTTTGATTCTAATTTTAAGGTGAAACAAAAAATACCAGCAATAAAGCAATGCTTAATGACTGAATAATGCCACACATGTGGCCCTTGCGATCTAAACAGAATGAAATTATAAAGTAGCATCTTGTCACAGTTCAGTCTGGTTTTGCTGTATCTCAAACAAAGTCTTTTGATCAACTTTAATTAGCATTAGCATCTTGAGATGTATTGGGAATATCTTGATTTTTGAGACCATTGTGTTTAGTACATAATGTTATTGAGTTGAACTGGAAGTAGAAAGTGGAAGAAGACACACATAAAATTTCAGATGCACAGATTTTTGAAAACAAATTAAAAACTAAACTGTTGAGGGCTTTTTTTTTTTTTTTTTTTTTTTACAT
>WEKY01040130.1:0-110512 GCA_013390045.1 Picathartes gymnocephalus | reverse complement strand
TTTTTTTTTTCTCTTTTTTAAAATCTTTCTTTCAAGAAGTGGAATATCAGCCACTTCAGTCCCCTTGCCAACATGGCCAGAAAAAGCCTGGAGGGGAGAAATATGGATAGAAATATGTATAAAATAAATGGTATCCCTGCCTTTATTTCCTGGTTGGGTGTAAGGGTTAGATAAGCCTTGTGTTGGATCATTGCTGTACATGCAGAAGTGAGTGTGCTCACGTCTGTGTCTGGGAAGCCTTGAAAACATACCCAGCCCCTTTTTGGTTCAGCTTTGAGAGGTGAAGCTGGTACTGTTTCAAAAATTAACATACAAGGAAAGCATCTGCCTTTGTTTTTTTTTAATTAGAACAAGTAACTTCACTGCATGGGCAATAGGCTTGGACCTATCTTGTTCAATTAGCATCAAAAATGTTTGAGATAATCAGCTGGGAAATGCTGCAAATCAAAGTGGAAATGAGATTTTTGTACTAGTTTGACATTGACATTATACCTAGTCCCTCAGGTGAATCCCCATAGTGGGTTCACTGCAGCTTATTCGTGAAGGCTTGTTGCCATCAGGGGTGAAGGCAAAGTTATCAGCTTTATTGAGTTTTCATCTTTGATAAGAAATCAACCTTTGTTTCCGAGAAGATCTTAAAAAATTAGATCTGTAAAGACTCAGTAATACCTATCTCTTGTCACTAGGGCCTTATTTCTGAGATTCAGATATATTTCTCAGGAAGCCACCATGTTCACACCATGTGAACAACAGCAGAAATTTATTAATTAAATGTGTCAGTTTGCAACCAGGCCGGTTTAAAAGGAGGATCTTGTTGCTGAAGTACTACTTAATAGTTCTCAATATGGCAAAATATTGTCTGTTCTTCAACGCAGTTCTGTGCTGAAAGCAACCATGATCTTATCAGCTTGTCAAAAAGCGTACTTGTGGTTTTCACTAAATTTCATATGTTTAAGGGATCAGGTGGTCCACATGTGCTGTGCTACGTGCAGAGCTTGGGATTGTTCCTTAAGCAGGACCAAGCAGCTCAGGGCGTCTGTAGGTTTTTGTTCTTTAATGAGAACAGAAATGGCAGTTGTTGCCCTGAGCATTCCTTGGAAGAGCAGAGTCTGTAAGGCATTGGCTGATGTGTTCTTGGTGGGAGCGTCCAGCTCTGCCAGAGCCAGGGAGTCTCCTCTGAGCTCCTTAGATGCTTATTGATCAAATACAGCCTTAAAAATGCATTGCAAGCATTTCTGTGCATGCTGCATTTAATTGATCTACATTTCTAGAACCCTCTGCACCAGGGAGACAGATCCTATTGATTTTGCTTCTTGAAGAGAGAATAAGTTCCTGAATAAGAAGCTGTTAATTATGGTGTTATGTTTACAGTGGCTCTTTGGGTTTGCTTCCTTCTGTTTGCCTGGCTATGTTTTTCCTGAGGAGATTATAGTTAAAGAATACCATCTTTTTGCAGGCAAAGCAACCTTCCAGTTGCAGTTCTCTGCTGTGGGTTGTATGAGCTCATAGCTCTTGAGTTTGCACGCAGTGTTTCTATTTGCGGCTGTAAAACTGTCAAGAGGAGAAATTGCAATGGCAGTAAGCTGGAAATGCATTTTGTGTTCTCACCTTTGCCCCAGCACATCTACAGTGGCATACAGTCTAGGATTTAACTGCTAATGGCTGAAATGAGAAAATTTAATTGGGAGAGGCTCTTTTTACTGTAGGCATAAAATGGGAAATGTTTGCTTGCCTGTTGCCCGTCACTTCCTTTCAAGGCAGCTGCAGGAATAAATCCCTGGTGTTCCCCAGGCAAGCAGCCCCGTGTACAGCTGCAGATCCCCTGGCTGTCATGAGTGCTTTACAGCTTTTATTGCCAGCCACAGCTGTGGCTGTGTGTTCAGGGATTTGATGCTGAAGTTTACTTGGGACTTCATCTGCCTTCCTGTTGAAAACAGCAATGCTTGTGTTAATATACATCAGCTGAATACCTTATTCCCGTGTCCTCTGTGATATGCTGATGGAATTACAGAGCTGCTTGGAAAGGCTGCAGTGGTGGCAGCGTGTCTGCACTGCTATAGCTGCAGCAGGAAGGGTTATCAGATGTGAGGGGTTACCTGCCCGTGATTTATGAGCTGCCCCTGAGGAGCTGCTCTGGCCTGCGGGCTGTCCCGAGCTGTCACTTCGACAGGGACACGTGATGGTTGTGTCCTCAGCACCCTTTAATGACAAGTTAAAATGCCAGCAGAAACACCTGGAAGCATCAAACAGAGCAGTGCAAATGGCATGAGGAGTTATTTCCTCCCTGCAAGCCCACTCTCCCATGTGAAAACTACAGGATTATTAATGTGTTGTATAGAAACTTAGAGCACTAAGCAGAGAGAATGCAGGAGAAGACCCCAGTGGCCCAGAAGGCCCCAATGGCCTTTTAACCCCGTCTGTGAGTTTATTGGCCTGAATTGGATTTTTGTTGTTCTCACAGTGATTATAAATTATCCAACTCACAGCTTCGCACACTCTGTTATTTGTTGAAAAAATACAACCAGGTCAGAGGCTGAGCTGGCAGCTTCTGCAGCATGGCACAGGCATAACCAGGAGGCAAACATCCTTTTTTCCGTCAGCTGCAGCACAGTTGGGATTGTGCCCAGCAGGTCTTACTGTTAATTAGGATAGCCAATTAAAGTAGTGACATGCCTAATGTTAAAATCAAGCCCAACTTGTCTTTTAGGCAGCCAGCTGACATCTGTCCACTTCAATGCAGAAACAATTCCAGTATTTTATTTTTCAGAAAAAATCAAAATCAAAATTTTCACCAAAGGAAAAGCTTACTAGTTTTTGTTCTTTCTGTTTCATACCTTTTCACCTCAAAAGAGGAGGGCAAGCTGTGAGTGAAGTTGCGTTTTTGAAAGAAAAATTATATATTTTAATTTCTCATTAAAAGCACAAATTCTTCATTGTTCTTATGGGGATACAATAGCAGCTTACAACCAGAACTCACAGAAATGTCCAGTTCTTTAACCGAATTTTTAAGAATTTACCAGGGATGGTTGACTCTGAAGAGTGTTTGAGGGAGAAAGGAAAAGGCCTGTAGGCAGCATGAGATATCTGTAGTCATAATAATTTATTGCTTGTGACTCTCCAGGCTACCTGTTATGATACATGAAGAGAGAAACAGTGCTGGAGACAGATTTATCTTTATGCAGCTGAATTTTAAAATAAAATATCAAATCATTTTTTATCCAGCAATAAATCTGAAACATGATGTTTTCCTGCTTTCACATGGGCTACTTGTCAAAGCTCCCTATTCTGACTCTGTTTGAGCTTTTGCTTCTCCCAAGCTTCAACAACAGGATTTAAAATATCAAATGCAGCAACTGAAATAGCCAAGTTTCAGATGGGTGATCTTTGCTCCAAGATGTCACTGAAACAGCAGCCTGTAGTTGAAGTATGTCCTGATCTTAATGAAGATGGAATGATGTTCTCCTCTTTCAAAATGTTTTCAAATTGTGAAACCCTTCTTTGGGGATAATCAAAACTTAAATGCCAGTTTAAACTAGTGAATCTGAACTTGTGTACTCACTTGTCATTGGAAAATATTTTCCTGTGTCTGCATGTGTTGTTATTACAACAGAGTTTATAATCTAAGATAGGAATTAGCCTTTTTTTTTCAAGAAAAGTGCTGATGAACCCAATTTATCTCTAAATTTTTCTCTAAATATTTCTAAGGAGACATGTTTAAAAAATATCTATCTATATTTTCATCAGATATATATGACAGTAATTTACAGGATTTTTATCAGACCCTGGCACCCAATTGTGCCAGGTGATCATTCCTTTAAGGGGGTGATGAATCTGAAACAAATGTGTGATGTAAGGTGAGAAATTAATTCAGTTAATTCAGTGCCAATGGTACTTATAACTAATGGTCGAGAATATAAAATAGCCTGGAGGACTGATTTATCTACCTCCTGGATTGCAGTGTTTCCATACAAAGGCACCCATTTGTCCATTTTTCTGGATATAACTTTTGGAGATTTTTGGATGCTGATGCTTAGAAGAATCCATTTCTTCAGCTGGTCTTGAAACCAAAATAAAAAATTAAATAGAGCTGTGAGACAGGACCATGGGAACTCCTTAGAAAAAAGCTGAACTGAACTATAATTTTCTCAGCCAAATGAAACCTGAAGCTGAGCTGGCCCATGTGTGAAGCACTGCTGAATTCAGGCCGCTTTTGCAGTAAGTCATGCATGGATGCATGGTGATGCATCACCTTCTGTGCCTGCACACTTCTGCCTCATAGCTGGAGTGGAAATAGAGGTGTAAAATACCTTCAGAAACTCTTGTGCTGTACTCCTGACAAGTTGAAATAATCACAACTGTTGGCCACGTAAGATTTTTTCTTGTTGTTAAGAAAAAGTGACCATGGGTTGGTCTCTTTGCTCTCCTCTCTCTCTCTTAGTCTCTCTGTCTTATCCCCATTTGGCACCAGGCCTTTGTAAAGTTCAGTAGTCATTGATAGAATATTGCATTTGTGGAGGTAAATTTCTGTAGTTACGTTATGGAGATCAAATGTTGTGAATGCTGAAATAAGTAAGCTCAGAAAGAATTATTGCCATAACTAGTCCCAGATCTAAGCCAGTGAGGATTTACTGCCCATGTATGGGTACTCTCATCATGTAAACACAGGGGAAAACATCTAAGTCAAAGAGCACTGAACAAAGATCCCAAACCACCTGGGAGAGCCAGATGTTTGCTGTGCTCCAGAGTGTCTGTTTATCACTATCAGTTTTGACAGTAAGCACTAAATTATTGTACAAGTACAAATACACTTTCCTTCAAACTGTCTGAAGGAGCTAAAACGTGAATAACAGTTTCCTTCCTGACCTTCTGTAAAAGAACATCTCTGCTGAGCAGTTTGGCCCATTCAGGATTTTCTGTCCTGGCTGACCAAGTTCAGACAACTTCTGCAATCAATTACTTCATTTAATTTGGCATCAGATGTCTGGGGTAACTTAATTTCAATTTACATTATGATGCTTTCTGTGGTGCTTTAATTTAATATATGTTTCTGTGTTCACTCTAATGTTCATTTTGGCTTTGTGCTCTGAGGGAAATGGTTTCCAATGGATGTTCCAGCTGTAGCCCCATGAGCTAAGACTTGGAAAGCTGGGTTTCTACTGGGCAACTGCTGTTTATGCCAAAGGGCTGCAGAGATGTGAAAACATTTAAATTTGCTGTTCCATCTAGGAACATTTTCCAGAGGGATCTCTTCACTCCAGTATCAATTCTGAAATCTAGTATCTTAAAAGAAATGTGTGGCTGAATGAGCAGAGCTTTCCTGCATTTACTGCTGAAGTGAGCAGGGTTCAGCACTACAAGCTGCCAGCACAGACATAAAGACTCTTCTGGCATTTCCACTCATAGCAGGATTTTCTGGCATCAATTTTCCTGATGTCTGATTCCTGTTTCCCCATAACTTGCTGTCCTTTCAGGAAATGCAGTTATTCTCTTATCCTTATAATTCTTATATTTTCGGGAACTTCTTCATGGCAAGAAGATTGCTTCATTTGCATTTTTTTTGGTGTCTCCTCTTCACCTGATTCATAGAAACTTGCCTCTAGGAAAAAAATAATTTATAGTAATTTATTTCAAATTCCTTTACTCAGTATCCGAGTGCTCTTCTGGAGTTTATTTTATTGACTTTTTTTTTTTTTCCCAATTTTTAAAAAATTTAATTATTTTTTTTTTTTAAGATTACTTCCTTTGTCTGCCTTACCATTTTTTCGGTAATGCTGTTATCCATCTAATATCTCTAAATATTAAAATTAGCCTGGAAATAAAACGAACTGATGGCAGTAGCTGTGTGCCATCTAGCCCCTCTTTTCAGAAGCTATTCTGAGTTTTAGTCTTAATTTTATTTGGGGTTGAGATCAGGTACTTGGTGAGCTGTGCTGAATTTATCCTTCATTATGCTATTGTAACTGGGACAAAACCTTTAATCTAAAAATATATTCCCCCCACTCAGCTCTTCAAATTTTGTGTTTTGATAAACTGATGAGTTGCAAAAACTTCTTGGCTTGGCTTCTTAGATGTGAAGTGGGACAATCTTCCATTGTATAAATTAATCATAAAGGCACACTAAATTTTCCATTATTTTGTTGCTAAGGGAAATGTTACAGGGACTGGGAAGGTGGGTGGGCAGAGGGGTGGTGGATGGGAGCTCCCATGAGTGAGGAGGGTGAATGTGCCCATTCAGGTAACCACAGACAAGTGAGGTTCACAGTGGATTTTCTGGCAGCTGGGATTGCCCTGACAGGCAAGGTGAAGCCTCCACCATCTCTCATGGTGGTGTTAATGTCTGTCAGAACCTGCTTTTTCAAATTTTATGTCTGTGTTTCCTGTGTGAAGATTGAAGTGAGGATAGTTTGAGCTGGTAGAAAAGTTGAAAGCTCATTCTGTGCTCATGAGTTCATAATTTAACTGGGTTATACTTTGCTGACCTGCGTTGTTGCAGGGGGTGGTTGTTGAATTTTCCCCTAATGAACTGGGAATATCAAGATATCAAGAAATCCGTTCAGCGTGTGTGAAGTTCAGTTCTGCGAGGAGCCGTTTGAAAATGTACTAAAAGATAAAGTCACTGCTGGTGATGAAGTGCATCAGATAAGCTGAAATACATTTCAGTCAAAACTGGGTAAAAGAAATCAACAGTCCTTCGTGCTAAAGGTTAAATATCTGCTTTTGCTCCAGCAGTATCAAAGTGTCACTTTAGAGCACTTTCATGGAAGCCTCGTCTTCAGAGCAGCATTCTTTGGCTTTGATTGCTGTCATTCCATAGTGACCTTTCATCACTGGATTCCCAAGACACAGAGAGACACAAATGACACTGTGTCCCTCATTGTTCACTCTTGACATACTTTCTTTTATCTCTTCTGTGGAGCAAGAAGTGAAAGTTTGTAATGTAAATCCATCAGATCTTGCAGACAGTATGTTTGCACTTGCTGCCTTCCCAACGATGCTATTGATGATCTCTAAAAATATATGCTGAAATTTAATCCAGCCTTAAGTGGATACCATTATTTTTCTGCCTTATGCCATTGTGGCTCCAGAACTATTGAGCAGATTGGCATTTTTGATTTTTACATCTCATTCTATCAAGATAAAATTGTTGAAGGTTCATGTCATGTAGTTGGTTAAGGAAGCAAAGGAGCATTTTTTAGCTGAGTTATACTTCTGTTCTTAAGGGAAAAGTGACTAATAAAGGAACATTTGCCTAGTCCTCTTTTGAGTTTTCATCATAGGAATTTTATGAAATATTGTGCCAATAATAAAGATAGGGAAAATTATAGGGAAGCATTTTCAGCTTTTCTGAAATTGCTTTTCTGTACCTTTTTCTCTAACTTAAATTTTCTCTACATAGGCAATTTTGCATGTGTGCAGCAATGCTTGAGAATGGGTTTTTTCAATAGTTATTCTGATTTTTCAACTCTTATCCTTCTTGAGGAATCATAAATGTTTAGTTATGGGACTGTCCACACTTATTTTTCACATATCTCCCACTTCAAATTATTACATTCAGTAATGCCCTTTTGGGGTTTTTTTTCTAGAACTATTCCAATTCATGATTTCATAACACCTGATGTTCTCTGATGCTGTGAAATAAAACTCTCCCCACCCCCTTTCCTCTTGCTGCTTGCTCAGTGATGAAGGACATTTGCCTTTGTAGTTACTGTTATATAAATATTCCAAACTGTTTATTTTTCCTTCTAGCCAGGATTATTGCAGTAGTTCTGAGGAAGTTTGCAGACCTGCCTGTTGCTCAGATGAGTCACAACTCTGTAGTCCTGCTCCCCTGCATTGGCTGGAGGTGCCAGGCCTGTTTGACCCTCTCTCACATTCCAGCTTTGATAGTTCTCTCTCAGCTCTCTAATATTTCTTGCCAGTTTATTTAAACCTCCACAATGTGACAAAGCTTTTCACTCCCTGGAGTGGCTGCACTGAGCTGACAAGTTAATTGCTCATTTGTACATGACTAAGGCTTGCAGGAGGCTCTGAGCCTCTCGGGGTGCGCTGCCTGTGCTCGGCGCGTAGAGGCTGTTCTGTACTCTGTGTGTAACCTCAGCAGAAGGGTGCTCAGCTGTGCAGCACGCTGCAGTTTGGCTGCCACAAGAGTCAAGACCTGGGGCTTGCCAGTCTCTCTGAAGAAAGAACAGGGAGAGCTGGAAGTCGAGGCTTCCCAGTCCTGCCTGGAGGGTGACAAGACAAGGATGGGTTTCTGTGTCCAGCAGTCCCCACGGTGCACCCAGCCTGGCTTTTCCATCAGAGCCCAGCAAAACAGCAGCTGTGGCTTTCCCCACACACACATGGCAGGAAGGAAAGTCCTCTGTGTTCCCAGCAGCCTTCTGGCCTGCACACATCCCTGTCTTGTCTTCTTCCAGGGCTGATCCCACTGCCAGATTTGCAAACAACTCGGAAAGGGTCACATTTTTGGACTTGCCCAGATTTTGCTGTCTCCATTTTTGGAAACACTAATTGAGAAATGTTTCTAGTTATCTGTAAGTTCTTAAAAGTTTGGAATGCCAGAAATTCACCTACTAGTGATGGAAGAGTTGGATGCCCTAAAATCTGAGAGCTTCAGCTGGGTCTTGTTCCTCCCTGCCCACGCTGCAGGGGTACACAGTGTTCTGGAGCTTTGCAGGAACAGTACTTCTGTAATCAGCATATGATGAAGAGATGATTAAGACTTGAGAGGTTATAAGAGTTATGTTGGAAATGCAGAAAATATATTCTGAATATAAGTTTGTATTTGTGGACACCAAGAATATTTCAGGGCAAGCAATTTTTGATTTACAGTCAAGACATTGGGCAGTGACTGATAGCAGAACTTTCAGCTCTCGCAACCTGTCAGGAAAGAACCTCACGTTTTTAAATTGATTTGTGTAATGGGATTCGTTGTGACCTTATAGAAGTAGCATAGAAAAAGTCTTCAAAAGTAAAGTCTTCTACATCCTTAGAACCTGCTTCATGTGCGAGCACTGCACTGATCCCAGACTCCTGGGAAACTGGGGAGGTGCTTCCACAGTGAGTGAGTGAAGAAACTGTGATTGTGCTTTCTCTTTCAGTCCCAAGGTTTTACTACAGTGCTCAGTAAGTAAGGAGGCAAACCGCATGTGAAGAGTGTAATTTCTGAGGTAGCACAAGGCTTTTGCCCTGGAGTCTTTAGCAAAGAGATCTTTTTCCTTTGTATTTCTGATGGAGACTGTTTTGACAGAAGAATAGCTGACTCTTTGTATTTTCTCTGTGTTTAACAGCATGTGTTTTTGTGCTTGCATTGCAAAACTATAAATCCCAGAATAAGCAGCTGAAAATTCCAGAGTGTGTTTTGAGTTGTCTGGTTGCAGCAGTGTCTGTACCCAAGGAGAGGAGCAACACCTCCCAGTCCCTGAGCCATCCTCTGAGAGGGGAAGAGCCCTTCCTTCCCCACAGATAACTGCGGATGTCTCAAGGTGTGAGCTTGGGCTGTATTGATCTTGGCAATTATCTGCTGTAGATCAGAAAAGCTACAATATCCTGAGGGTACAGCAAGCAGGTTTGTGGGTTTTTTTCCACTGTGAGCCTACCCAAAGGACATAGATTTTTGTTTTTGCTCTCTGTACAAGCAAAGATTGTCTCTGAAGTGCTGAATCAAAGCCTATAATTTAGAAAACTCTGATCTTATGTTGAGGGCTGCAGGCTTGGGCAGTGCCCTAGCACCCCGATTTAGTTACCCCCAGTGCCAGGTAGACATCCATGTTTTATTTATGGATTGAATTTGTGACATTGCCTACCAGATGTTTGGTGATTTTCTGCATATTAAATTATCCATTTAAAGGAAGGAGGGAACCAGATTTTGAGCATCGGTGGAGCTAATCTGACTTTTAAACTGAAGGCTGCATAAAATGAGTTTTAGGGAAGAGTGGAAAAGCAAAAGAACTGATGGCCCAACTATTTCTTTTAATGGTTGCATGAGCCACCTCTACTCTGAATTAACCACTTCACTAATTTCAATTAGATGACTTGAATGGTGACTGTTGGGATAAATATCCTTGAAGGAAAGCAATAAAGAACAGTAATTAGTGACAGGAACTTCACTTTTTCCTGACAGCAGACAAAATCCAACAACTTTGTTCTCTCCTGGTATTCCTGTTGGTTTAATGTGAGGTATTCTTTAGTGCCACATTTTTGGTATCTGATTCAGAGTTCTGAAAAAGTTAGGGTTCTGTCAATTGATTATTTATGAATAAACTTTGAGTTATGAAGTGCATGAAAGCTTGTTGGGCCTTTTTTTCTGTCAGCAGTCAAAATGTGATATGCCTAGGTCTTGCTCCATTCTGTGGGTATAAATGTAAAGCTCTACCAACATAAACTGATTCAAGCTTAGTAGCAAGTGTGACTTTAAAACTTCATAGCAACAGAATTCACAACTGGTGCATCCTGATATAATGTAATTGAAGTTGATGCTCTTGTACCTGTTTGTGCCACAATACATTTATTTTTATAGCTGCCTTTCCATGGAGGTAGGCCCCAGCTGTTGGTGGGCAGTGTTGTACCAGGCTGTGTCAGCTGCAGCCCATCAGATCGTTTCAGCAGTGCTGCCCAGGGATGCACTGTGGCTCTCCAGAGGCTCAGCCGGCAGAGCCCCTGGGGCTGCCAGGGTGGAGACTCCCCTACAGCATCCAGTGAAGCCAATTGTGTGGCCGTGTCCTTCCTGCTCCTCCAGCTTCCTACAGGATGCACAGAGATGTTGAGAAGGGAGGGTGTGTTACTGGGGAAAGGAATGGCTTTGGTTTCATGTCTCATTCAGGTGAAGTTGGAGCTGAGGCCCCAACAGCTTTTTCCTCTTGCTGTTGTAGGCTGCTGCTCTTGTGCAAGGGGCAGAAATCTTAAAAGGTTTTGGCTGCAGATGGGGGCAGTAATGCAAAATAAAGTTTTATGTTTCTGAAGTGTGCATATGAATTTCTGTCAGTATATGAGTGCCTTTTCTTTGACTGGGATCTGCTGCTGTCAAGTGATTCTCCTTCCAGACGGCCTCCTCTTCTTGTATGTGCATTTTCACTGCCTTCATTTGTGAAACATCCGTGCACCTGCCTTTTAACTCTTGCTTTAGAGTGCTTCTTAGAAGGTATCCCTGGAGGACATTGCTTCTTTTCCTTTCTTTACTGACTTTGTTCTCCACTGCTGTTGTGTTCCCTGTATTCTTTGGAGAATGGGATTATCCCATTCTTACATTTTTAGCCAGATGGGGTAAAAACTTTTTCACAAGTTCCTTTTTTCCTGCTGTGCTTCAGACACACAAATAATATGTTTGGAACTGTGAATCATAAAGAAATATTTTCTATCATATTTAAACAGGATTTAGGTAGCTCTATGAGATATGCTCCAGTATCTTCATTTGTCTTATCAAGGACTTAACCTCCACCTTCACTGTTTATTTTTGGAAAGAGAAGTAAAACAAGGGTGTGTATGTAAAACTGGTGAGCCTTTTCAATCTCCTTCAGTATTTTAAATAAGCTAATTTTTTATTGCTGTTTCAATTCTAAGTTCTCTGTTGTCATTTCTGTTGGTTTTGGAGACCATTTTGCATCTCAAGATATTTATTATCCATTTTGAGAGCAAAGATACAAAGATATCAAGGCAAGACATTTTGTAGATTGGTTTCTCCTGCTCAGTATTTTTTAACAGCATCCCTTAAAATAGAAATGCAAAACTATGTGTCCTACTTTCCCCTCACTAAAATAGATGCCTTTTGTTAATTTTAGATATAGCAGAGCAGGATATGTAATTAATGATATCAAAGAATGGATATGATATTCAACAGGGTCCTAACATCAAGGACAAAAGAAGTCTGACAACAGCTGTCCCTAATGATTTGGTTTGTAAAATGTTTTCTTTTATTTCAGGAAGTTGGATGCTTTCATCTATGATGCAGCAGTGCTGAATTACAAGGCTGGGAGAGATGAAGGCTGCAAGCTTGTCACAATAGGGAGTGGGTACATCTTTGCCACTACTGGCTATGGGATTGCTCTCCAGAAAGGATCACCTTGGAAGAGACAAATTGATCTTGCCCTCCTTCAGTTTGTGGGAGACGGTAGGGACCAAGCTTTTTTCTTTCTTTTCTTCCTCTATGTATGCACAGTTCATTCAGTTTTAGTAGCTCTGAGCCTGTTAGTCCTGTTCTCTTGAAGCCTTTAAAATAAAAAATATAAAACAAAGAAAAATTACTTCTTGCTGCTGAGACAGGGGTTCTTTTCCACTTGATTCTAACTCACCTCACCACCAAGGTCATTGGCATCTATTTCCAGAAAGTGTTTTCATATACATCACAAAGTAAACCTGGCCTCAGTGTTAGAGAGCATTTATACATTTATTTATTTCATTTATTTTTGTATCTGAGCAGTTCCTTGTTAGATGAGTTATCTTTCAGCATGACTGTTCTGCTATTAAAAAGTGTTTAGCTCAATTCTGAACCGATGTGAGTGATCCCTAATCTAGGATGGATTCATTTAAATTTCTGGTAAAAGAATGCCTATGAAATTGAATTAGAGTGACTTGTTTCATTGTACTTCAAACATATATTTTTCATTCTTACACAAAATAGAACTCTAGGTCCTCTTGGCACTTCTGCCCTGCAGGAGAAAACTTGCTGCACATCTTTGATATATTTGAAAACAGCAGTGATGACTCAGTCTCCACACAGGGTTTGAACTCCTTTTTGATTATAGAAAGCGTCATGTTTCACATGTGCAAGCAAATTAAAAAATTTCTGTGCTATGGCTGACTAAATCCTATCAGATTGGAATATGGTGTTTATTACATAGTCTTTGGGGTTTTTCAACATAGATGTATTGACTTTGCATTTCTCTATCAGTGAAAGAGAGGGCTTTATCAAAAGATAAATATGAGTTTAAGGTCACCAGTAACAAGCTATTGAGGGTAAGAATGGTGAATTTCAGTATAATAGGAATGCCAAAGAACAGGACTCAGCATAGTGGCCTCCTGCTCCATAAACCCCAGAACATTAATTTTCATGGGGCAGACAATGAGTGTGTTAGTCTTCCAGCAGATGGATTTTACTCCTATTATGATACTAAATTGGAAGAGGTGTAATCATCATGACTGATGCATTTTTTCTGGTGTATATATGGAAGTAATAATGTCATCCTATCTGTCTCTTGGATTTAGAGAGGCTTATGGAAGAAACCTCACTCACCTGGGTGAAGGAATGACTAGATGACCTGCAATGGCTACCTTTCAAGCATTCACATATTCTTGTGTCAAAATGTTGCAACTAACTGGCTAAAAAATTTGCTTTATATTTCTATTTGTGAATATTATTTTCTGTTTGTTTAATACTATTAAGAATTATTAGGTGCTATAATTCTGAGCCATTTTTAGATGGGGAATTTGAATCAGAGAAGTTGAATTATTGGTCCCATACTAAAGAAGAAAAAGCTTCTGTAGCCTGAAGGAGGATCTGAGTTATCTTTCTCAGTGTGGGCTAACCCCTCTAGATGTTGCCAGAGCATCACTCGGGTTTTCACTCCTTTCACTTTGCATTTCCTTCATGCTTACTCTTTCATCATATTTGATACTTCTCATCCAACACAAGAATTAAATCACAGAGAAAGAAAATAAATGAAATAGAAGGGAAAGTACTTGAAGCTATATAAGAAAAAGCTCATCAAAATACTGAAGGTGCTGCATTTTTATGCTTCACCTCGTCTTTGAATATCAGGGACAAAACAAAGTGAGTGGGAAGGAAGTGTGGAAAATCTAACCCTGTGTTTACACTTTGACCTATGGACTTACATAGCATACAAATGCTTATATCTTTAACCCATTTTTAGTAGCTGAAAAGAATATAAATGAAGTGTCTACAGAACTCAGTATTAAAACTCATAGAATAGCAATAGATATAGTGAACACCCAGGTGAATGAAACCTCATTATGAAATGTCTGCTCCCTTGCTCATCTTACCCAGATATTACTCCAGAAGATGAGCAAACATTTCGAACCAACCACAAACCATGGGAATTGTGAATATATTTATGGCATTTTTTCAGTACTGTTAGAAGTTACTCTGAACAACCCATCAGTGCTAAAACATTACTTTTCTCTTGTGAAGGAGCCCTAAAATTGTTCAGAAAATGGTATGGGCACTAGTAAAGGGAATAGTAGTTGGACATATATGATGTGTAGAAATTGTTGTAGGTATGTTTCTCTTAGTCCTGTTTGATACCTTGTCTTACTTCATTGTGTCACAGGTGTAGATGACCATTTTCAGGAAAGAAACCCCCAAACTACCATTGCATTTCAACCAAATGTGAGGAAAAAAAAGAAAATCAACAAAAAAACCCTAGTAATGAAATTTCTTCTACTGAAGAAGTAGAAGTACAAAGTACAAAGTACATTGCAGGTGAACTGGAACTAAACACCAAGAAATTAAATGTTAAGAGTAATTGCCTGGAACTAGCATGGCCTGATTTTGTAATCCATGTCTAACTTCAGTATTTCGATGGATAATCTTTTTAGCTGTGAACTTACATAACTCTGTTTTGGTGAACTAGAAGGATGAACCCAGAGTTCAGACCAACATCACTTTGCTGTATCACTAAAAATCTCTTTGAAGTTCTTTAGACTAAAAGCAAGTATAGTTGTGGGGGAAAGTTTCATCTTAAGATGGTACTCCTGGGAAAGCCTCAGTGGAGCCTCAATGAGGTTGTTTAAGTAAATAGGCAAACACAAACAAAGGCAGAAATCTTCTTTCGCATGCATCGCTTCTGCAGAATATATTATTCTCAAAGACTAAGCCTGTAAAACAGCAGAGCCCCAAGTAGTATTGAATTATTCTTCAGTATGTGTAATAGGGCATTCATCAGAGTATGGAATAATATCAGTGAGTGATTGTAAACCTAATGAGTTCCATAGCGATAAGAAAAAAACATTCTAATGAGTTCAACAAACACAGTTTCTTTACATGAATATTATGTTAATAAGAGGAAAAACCTTTTTGGATTATACTCTATACTTGAATAAGACCAAGTAATTTGTGTAAGAGTATATCTGATTGCACATACAAAAAGCCATGATCTCATCTCTTTTTCACATTTACCCAGTACTGAAATGGCCTTCTGAAATGTATTTTAGAGCTTCCAATTTCCTCTGCATGTGTCTTTCTCCTGTGATTTTTCTCATTTCATTTTTCCTTGCTGCTTCTATGTCATTCTCCTATCTTAAATCAGTTCACTTACACATTGAAATGAATTTTTTGTGCAGTGGATAGGAACCACTTCCCTCTTCCTTGCTGATTTAAAACATCCAACTGAAGAATTAATTGCTTGTTCATGCAGGGGCATCTTTTCATACTTCTAAAAGCATGATGCTGTTTCTGCGTTAAAGCCAATGACTTTGAACCCTCTTTTTAATCTTGTTGGCACTGGAAAAAAAATAAACTAAATACAGAGGGATGTAGACTTGCGTGAGGGATAACTTCAAGCTTTGACTGGGTGGTTTATCTGTGTTGCTACATGAACAGTGTTCTCATCCTGAAGACAGTTCTGCTGGGTGGACCAATTACATTGACAGTTATCAATCACACTGTGAGAGCAGCTCTGATGTCTCAGTGTAAGGAAACAGGCCACAAGATGCCAAATTTGTTACTTGAACAAAGAGGAAAAGAGACAGAGGAAAGAAGGATGGGAATGAGTTGCTGAGGAGTTTAAAGAATAGCTATTTAGTTGTCTCAAAAGTATAATTATGCTCAGAGGGTTTCATCCCTTGGTCTGTGCAAGTTCACTGCATAGCCTTGCTCATGGGAAGTTGAGATGAATATGTATTTGTTAGTATAAGATTAATTGCTTTGGAACTCTGAATCTTTTTAAGAGAAAGAGTTAGGAGTTGCTTTTTCTTGTATAAAGTATATGAGTGAATTGCATTGCTAGTGGATTTCTGGCTTTGTTCAGCTTGCTGTCTGTACAGTACATCTCATTATCTGCAAAGGCTTCAAGTTGATGATTAGCATCTGCAGCTTTGTTTAAGACAGTTGATCATTGGGATGGGTCTCTAAAGCCCAGTGGTGTGCTGGTTTTTTTTGTGTTGCTGTGGTCACAAGATGAAGCCTCCATTGTTTTTTAACAGAGAAGTAAAAATATTTCTACTGAGACACAGAAGACAATTTCTCAATCTTCTGTTGAAAAATAGAAGCACCCAGGAGTTTAAAAGCAACTAAAATGATACAGCTGCTAAGAAACAGCACCATCATTTTGTTTGGATCGTCCGCCCACAGCCTCAGGAATGTGTCAGAACAGAAATGCTGTGTGCTGAGGAATCGCATGCTCTGTGCTTTGATTTCTTTTCTGCACCTCTGTAGGAGCAGCTGGGCAGGCTGACATCCCCAGCAGCAGCGTGGTACCTGGCAGCTGTCACTGCTGTGTGCACACAGCTCTGCCAGCAGTGGCCTGAAGGCTCAGGCACAGCCTGTGGGGTGCAGCAGCTCTGGACACAGCACTGGGGGAGGCACCCGCATTTCTCCATGTCCCATGGCAGGAGCTTTAGGCCAGCTGTCTGCAGGCCCAGGTGTTGCTGATACTCCTCTGGCCTGGGGTACATGTGCCATAGAAAGAGTGGTACTTTTTCTAAAAATATCCTGTAAATTTATTTGGGAAGCATTGTTTCTGAAACCCATAGCATGATGTCTGTGGGATTTGGTGTAGAACCACTGGTGCATAGAAAGTGAGGAGAATTTAGCTTTCTCTCTTTTACTTTCAGTCTTTCTCCCATCTCTCTTTTTTCTTCTTTTTATTTTTTTTTTTTTGATTGTAAGAAGATGAGATTATTGAACTACAAATGACAAAGCTGCTTTGGAATTAGAAGAGCAAGAGGGGTTCAAAGTGTGCATAGGATGGAGAGAAGGACAGCAAGGAGCCCTTAGCTATGAGGGATGCAGCAGAACAAAGGGATAGAACACTCATGGCAGCAGAAATGGATGTATACAAGGAACAGAAAACGCTGAGTAAAGAGAGCAGTTTTGGGGAGGAGAGGAGCATACCAGCCAGCTGGCCAGGTTATGCATCTACTCATCTGAGGTATTTGTAATGTAATGCACTACCTGCAGATTAAGAGCTCAGTTCAAAAGACAGTGTGGGAAGAAATCTCCAGGAAAAGAGGGCAGATGGTGTAGCTGTATTAAGCCCTTAACCCTTAAAGCTGAAAACTTTAAAGCAATTAGAGACAGAGACATAAAGAACAAAACTGGTTCTAGTTTGGGTTTCCACGGACTCTGTTATCCCTTCCTAATAATGTTCAGTTCTGGTTAATCTTCATGTGCTTTTAGGACAGCTTAGTACACTAAGAATTGTTTTCCTGGGTGGATAATTGCTTCCCAGTCCCTAGGGGTAATAGGTAACTGTGGAAATGAGATTTATCCCCTTACATCTGGAAGGGGAAAGCTCTTTGCTATTTTTTTCATATTTTAGCATAAGCCTTCCAAATCGCTGTCTAGATTATAAGGAAGTGTAGCAGTGTGACTCACACGGGCTGTTAAAGCCCAAGAAGGAAATACGTATGTGATTATAAGGACATATTTTCAGTGTGTGCTGCTCAGGCAGAATACACCCACAATCACAGTGATTTTCTGTTTATATATTTAGTGTCCTCCTTAAGCAGTGGGTGGAACAAATGTGACTGAAGAGTGTGAGTGTATAAGCAGAGGGCGTTTGTGTAGCTGAACAAGAGTTAGAGGGATTGTAATATTGGAAGTCGTGCTTATCAGTTCTGTTAATTCATCCTTAGCTAATGGGGACATGCAGAGTGAAGTCATTAGCTCACAGTAAATTTATTGCTGTCAGTCATCTGTGTTCCTCTTGCTATTTTTACAGGGGGAAGTAACTCAGAAAATAAGAGTAAGAGAGATTGTTTTGGGGGATCCAGGCTGAATTTGATAAGTTGCTGTGCTTTTATATAATCTCTTCTCTGAAACATTCTGTATGGATCATATAACTGGGTCAAATTGGAATTGATGAGCTTATTGAACCAAATGGCACATCAACCCATTTGGCTGCTGACCCCACTATTCAGGGGGAAACACCCTTTTTATTTTAGAGTCCCCAATTGGTGGGGTACTGTCCTCCTCCTCTGTCACTTAGGGGCAGTAAACATGGAACAGTCTGTCCCTAAATTTGAAAACTTCCTTTTGTCCAGCCTGAATAAGCAGATGATTCTGTTAGTGCCTCCAGGGTCTTTTGAAGATGATGCCCTACATCTGAGCGGTGTGAGTGTATATATTTAACCCTGCTGTTCATCATCTCTACTCAATACACGCCAGTTTGCTGTGCTGACTGCTCAGGCTGAACCCCAGGGAGAGCTTTGCACGAGAGCCACTGCCCCCGACACTGTCGCCAGCAGCCAGCTCCTTTGGCACCTTCTGCTGTGACTCACGTGCTGTGACCCCCTGCCGGTGACCTGCTCCTGGCCTCTGCCTTACGCAAGTCCCAGGGAAGTGCTGACACCAGAGGTCTGCTGTACTTAACCAGCAAAGCAGCGAGGGTGTTGGGCTGCAGCTCTGCTTTCCCCACGGGCACAGGGCATCCTTTGGCCCAGGCACACTCCTGCAGGATGTGCAGACTGCACAGAGCAGGCACGGTTGCAGTGCGTGAAACAACACAATATACGGGAGAATTAATTTTTCCAGACAACTGTCATTGATACAAGGCAATGTTTTTTGGAGTCAGGGGTGGGTGACTGCCCATGCAGCTGCACTTGCTGATAAAGCTGCTGGAGGGGCTGGCAGTTTGGTGCAGGTGTAACCTGCACTGGAGTTTCCAGTGCTTAGGTGGTTGCAGGTGCCTATGTGCCACGGAAACAAAAGGAATCTGGGGAGACCAGTAACCCCCTAAAAGAGTTCCAGAGAACGGACACATCTCTAGAGCCAGTGACAGAAGCTGCAAAAGGGCAGTGTGGGTGTTAGCTGGGCACCAGGGAGAGGTGGCACAGCCTTCTACCCTTTAGACTGTATCGTTTCTGTGTCTGGATAATGGAATTTTTATTGTGACAAAATGGTTCAGTGGACACAGTGGACAGTTTATCAGTCCTTCCCAGGATGATAACGTGTGAAATAGACCAGAGGAGTTTATACTAAAATGTAGAAAGACAGGCCCTTGTGGGATATTCAGGCCAAATGGCCAAGTGGCACGTTTCTGTGCAAGTAGCAGCCAGAGCAGAGAGCTCCACAGCCACAGGAATGAACCCAGGAGGAGCACAAAGGGATGGGAGCACTGTTTGTGCTGTAACCTAAACCCATTGTAAATAGTGTTGAATTACCAGTGAGAGAGCTGGAATGTTGCAATTTATTGGCGTGTGTTTTGAATGAGTACTGCAGAGACTCAACACTGCTTGAACTATGGTTTTTTAAAGTACTTGCTTATGCTCATTCTTACACTATAAATGAACCAGATCTTTTATGATAGAGTGCTATAGAATTTTTTAAATCCCTTAATGTAGGAATCATGTAGTCATTTGTGTGTTTTTCGCTTTAAATAGATTGTGGCTGTGTTAAACAGAAAATAAACACTATTTTTTTTGTCAAATACACCGTGACTCTTCATTTTCTGGTCTTGTGCTAGTGTCACGATGTACTTTCTTGCTGAGATCTGCAGATGTTCATTTATACGTTAATCTAGTCCACACATGAATGAAGGTAGGAAATGATTGTGGCATTAAATTCCTCTAGTAAGGGCCTGAAGTGAAAACAAAAAGCTTTAAAATGAGTCTGATTAATATTTATGAGTAACTTGAGACCCCCCTATTAGATGAAGACTTGAACTCCATTAGCAGTCAGTTCAGTGAGGCCTGGCATTTATGTATATTGAGGTTGCTGACTTAGACTTCCAAGGTCTGTTTTATGAAATATTTGGAGCTCCCACTTGCTAATTGGTATTATGCACATACAGGGATGACTGAACTCTCCAGTGCCTGGTAATTACAAATTGCTGGCCTTTCAATTGGCCAGTGTAATATATTGCTATAGGTGTCATCACCCTCCATATTCAGCTCATAAGTGAGACCACCCAAAAGAATTTGAAAGGCAACATTCCTCCAAATGGACATAGCTCTTTTAAATTATTTTTTCTTTCTTAACCAAATGATAACTAGCTTCAAAATTCAATGTTTTGAATTCAAACTCCGGGCCAAGTTTGGAAGGGACAGTTTTTAATAAGGAATTAATTGACAACATAGATAAAAGTTTCCCATGCCTGAGGATTTTGTAATAAAAATGTTATGGCTTCTGTGAATATTTGGTTTAAAGTGTAATGGACAGGAGAAGCAATAAGAAGATTGGGCATTTTTGCCAGTTTTTTAGGGTCAGCCATGCTGAAGTGTTATTGCAGTTAAATTATTAACAGTTTTGTCTGTGTTTCTGTGTATACACACACAGACACACACACACATATAAATATATATGCACATGTATAAAAATATATACTGGAAATGCAACTGCTTTATATGGAGATACCAGAATTATCAACCTAATATGTCCATTCCCAGATAACATCATTCCATAAATATGGCAATCCAGTGATTCACAGCGCTTTGCTGTCTATGAAAATGTGGATTCCTTTTGGGCATTAATTAACAGTGATTGCTGTCATTGTCAGATATTATGGAAGGGATATTACAGTAGCAGGATGTGCGAAGCTCTGGGATGCTTTGTTCTTCTTTACTTGCCAGGGCACTGTCATTTATCTTGACTCAAAACAAGCTTAGTTCATTTCAGTAGGGATGTTTTTGGAAAGGTTGCTGGATTATCAATAGTTACTTTAGATGTACATGCCAAAGGGAAAGGAACACAGGGGAAACAGTAATAAAAAAGTGGTTTAAATTCCTTCGTGAATTTTGTTATGAATAGTGAAAGGGCACAGCAGTCAAATCAAATTGATGCCTGACAATCATGGGAGATGTGAATTTTCCTGTGGGAAGTAATGAAATCTGATTGGCAAAGCTTCAGCTACTAATGCACAGGCCAGAAATATTGCTCTCTCTTTGGAGTCGGGTTCTTTTCTCTTCTATAGCCTCTGTGAGTTTTATTCATAGACCTTGGGGAGGACTTGAAAGAGAGATGAGGGAAACAGTCCACTGAGGTTTAGCACAACAAAAGAAATCCAGATGTTCTCAGATATGGAAATGCAATAACGAACCCCAATTATCTATGTGTGCAATATCTATACTGTTAGAATTAAAAATTTATTGTCCCAATGTCCTGGATTAGAGGGTTTTTAAAGTTTCATTAGGATTGACTTTCTTCTTTGGGATGCTCTTAGGTATTTTGAAGATTGAGTGGTGTAATTTGGGAGAAGACACACTGCCTTTTGCAGATGTAGAGGTTCAATCCATGCTTGAAGCACAAAATTAAACTTGGAATTAGCTAGAGACCGAATAATCCCTCCTACAAATTTGTGAAATGCCTTCACTTCAGTTTTTTATTCACGTTCTCTAAGAAGAAATTTCTCCATTACAGTCTTGTGTTCCATTGGAACTCACATCCAAATTATCTGTGGGCTGCAGCTTTCCTGGTGCCCTGGCACTCTATCCTGCAAAATGCTTTTGCACAGCAGGTCATTGATCTTCTAGTCTAGCTTGAAGGTAGCTGAAATGTCAATATAGCTTCTAGCCATTTTTTTCTGTTATTTTTTTTCCAGTGATGTATGAATTATAATACTGAAAATGTGTTCCCTAATCACTGGCTAAGGATTAGGGATTTGTACCATGGAAATTCTTCCCCCAGTTTGAAGCCATATCTTAAATTGGAAAACACACCAAGACAGCTAATACTGTCCTTTTTGGCCCTCTACGTTGTCTGCTGTATTTTCTAGAAACAATAAAGTTTATAACATTAAACATTATAATATAATTACTCAGCTGACTATATCCCAAGAGAGTAAAAAGGCCTGTATGCCCATGCAGTGCTTCTCTAAGAGCAACACTAAATGTTTCAAAATTAGTAAATTATGCCAAATAAAGAAAAGAATTTTGGCAGGAACAACGGCAGTTTCTTGCCCACTTCTGTCCATGCTGACAGTAGCTACCACTGCTAGGTGACACTGTCCTTCACCTGAGGCCAAATCTCATCCGTGAAATATGGACTCAAAGTTAAGAATACACAAGAGAGGGAGGGAGCGGATTTGCTTTGTTAGCTTTAAGTAAATTACTTGTTTTAATGGCAGTAAGGATGTGGTGGCACAGCCAGAACCAGGAATGCCCCATTTCAGGCATGTGATGAGGCTGTTTGTGTTTCTGCTGCTGCCCAGGAGGCAGCATTGGCAGGAGAGGTTCAGCCACAACATTGCATCTTATTTGAAAAGAAGAAATAAGGTTATCACAGATCAGATGGGAAAGAACGAACTTCTCACGGCACATTCTGAAAGAATCGCAGGAATTTGTGAGATTTGTCTTGTGATGTTAAAGGGAAGGGCCAAAGGGAGGGGTCAGAGTGCATTAGGGAGGAGCAAGTGTTGGGCAGTGGAGAGTAGGGCATGAAATGGTCTGGCTGAGTGTAAGGATGCTTTGATGAGTTCTCTGTCTGATCACTACAGCCTGTCCCAGCTCTTTACTAACTCATTCCACTCTCTGTAACAAGTGCTAATAGTTACAGCAAGCAGAAGAAAGTTCTATCTAAACCACAGATCCTGCTTTCTAGAGCATCCAGCTGCCCACGTAATTTATGAAATCTGAGGACATCTGAAACTAGGCTTCTGTGAGTTGAAATCTACTATTTTTGCAACTCCTGGCTAGATAAATCTGCAGCGCTCCACGAATGAAGCATTAAATGGTGCTGTATTTTTAAACTTGCAAAGACTTTTGAATACTGTGAGCAGTGATTTTTGCATTTTAACTGGTTTGACTCCTTGCTCTCCCTAGGGGAAATGGAAGAGTTAGAAACCCTGTGGCTGACTGGTATTTGTCACAATGAGAAGAATGAAGTCATGAGCAGCCAGCTGGACATCGACAACATGGCAGGAGTGTTTTATATGCTTGCAGCAGCCATGGCACTCAGCTTAATAACCTTTGTTTGGGAGCACTTATTTTACTGGAAACTTAGATTCTGCTTCACTGGAGTCTGCTCGGATAGACCGGGATTGCTGTTCTCAATCAGCAGGGTCAGTGCTACTTTCATTTTTCCCCTTTAGGCAACAGACAGAATAAATACTGCCTCCCTAAAACATTATCCTTCCTTTTATTCCCATCTGGGCATTTAAAATACACGTTAGAGAAGCAGTGTGGTGCTCTGGAGTAGTCAATGGGCTTAGGATGTACTTGCACTCCATGGAAAGACTTTATCCATTGGACTATTTAGGGTATGAATTACCATATGCCAGGATAATCAGTAATCAAATGCTGAAAACAAATACATTAAGGGGCAATTTTGATGAAGAAATGGTAGAGCTCAGATGCAGGAAATGTAGTAATGTCCACATTAAAAATCCAAACAAAATAAATACTAATTTGATAAGAGACATTAGCTCTCGGCTTTGTGCATTTTTTAAGTGAGAGAATTTTGTTATAGACATACAGTGGAATATTTTTTAAAGCTTTTCTTGATAGCAAACTCAAATAAACTGTATGAGAAAAGACCAAACACAAGTATCATTTATGTCTGGTTAGACACTAAGGCAAGTTTTAATGATAACTTTACCAGAACCAAAGGGGATTTACATATCAAAGAAACCGATACTTGTAAAAAAAAAAGGGAAATGTGGGCTTATTCTTATATTTTTGACAAATTGGTTGGGTTTTTTCTTTATATATTTTTAAAACAGATAGAACTTTCATTAGGGAATTGATTTTTCTGGATTTTTTATATAGCCGAGGAGAACTGAAAATGATACTAAAATGGCTAATTGCTTTAAAGTGTGCTGCAATTACCCTGTTGAGTAGATTGGACCATTTTGGAACTGCATTAAATATAGTCTGCACTACCCTGTTGGGGATTGTCTAGAAACCATATGCATTTTAACCCCCACATTTTATATTTGAGCTTTATATTTCTGGACTTTTTAATGTGAAATTCTCCTAAAAAATGCAGGGGCAAAAAAAAGTACTTATGTCAAAGGTAAATGTCTGAGAATTGCTAGTTCACAGGGTTGGAAATCCCAATTGGACTCTCAGGAATGACCGAAGAGGTTGGAGTGAGAAAGTGGACTTCAGCCTTTTGCTCAAAATTAACTCGGATTCAGCTTTAGAAAGAGCTTTTCTTTTCTTATGTATGGGTAGGGATCAGAAAAGCTAAAATATGATGACTAGAAACCTTTTTATTTTAGTACCAGTGAAGAGTACCTTGACCTCCAATAAAATAATCCCATTACAGGCTTGTTTAGAGGGGAAACTTAATCTCTGGTTTAAAATAAGAGAGTATCTATTACTGAAGGTTAGTTTAATTTTGTGATTAGGCATCCCTTTGGGGTACCTTTTAATCTTGCCTTCTGGAATAAGCTGGGGAGGCCAAGACAGACCCCTGGTTTGTGAAATACTGGCAGTTTTTCTCCTTTGTATTTCTAACAGATATAGCAGAAAATATTCCTCAATTTCAGTGCAAGAAATGATAAAAAAGATAGAGATGTACTTTTAATCTTTCCAGTAATTAGATAAGAAATGTTTAATTTTACTTTACTGCTAATTGAAACTAGAAGGGAAGTTTTAAAAAGTTATACCTAGTGATTTAATTTGTTTTATATTACTCATATTACAGGGTATTTACAGTTGCATTCATGGAGTACACATTGAAGAGAAAAAGAAGTCTCCTGACTTTTCTTTGACCAATTCACAAACCAACATGTTAAAACTGCTGCGAACAGCGAAAAACATGACCAATATCAATCCTTCAAGAATTGACTCCCCCAAAAGAACAGCTGATTTTATTCCACGGGGTTCTTTGATTATGGACATGGTCATGGATAAGGGAAACTTGATATTTTCTGATAACAGATCCTTTCAGACAAAGGACAACTTTTTTGGTGACAACATAAGTGAACTGCAGACACTTCCGGGCAATCGACACAAGGACAATCTGAACAACTATGTTTTCCAAGGGCAGCACCCTCTCACACTGAATGAATCCAATCCAAATACAGTAGAGGTTGCAGTAACAACAGAAGCAAAAGTGAACTCCAGACCCAGGCAGCTCTGGAGGAAATCTGTTGAATCTTTACGTCAAGATTCTGTACGGCAGGGCCAAGGTTCCCAGAGGGAAAACGGGTCAGAGGAAAACAGACAGCTTTCATTGAAAAGCCAAAGATACCTTCCTGAAGAGATTGTCCATTCAGATGTATCAGAGACATCAAGCAGAGCTACTTGCCACATGGAAGCTGAAAACAACAATAAGCACCACAAAACCAAGGACAATTTTAAAAAAAGGACAGTAGCGTCAAAATACCCAAAAGACTGTAGTGAAGTGGAACTGACATATCTGAAAACCAAACAGGGCTCTCCAAGGGATAAAATCTACACGATTGATGCTGACAAGGAGCCAGGATTCCGCTTGGACACACCTCAGTACATCGAAAACATTGTCCTTCCAGAACCTGTAGAGTTTCCTGATGTTTACCAGGATCACAATGACAACTACAGGAAAGCCGAACATGCTAACAGGACTCCATCACATAATGAAGACAGTCTTCCAAATAATGACCAGTATAAACTTTATGCAAAGCACTACACTCTCAAAGAAAAAAATGCTTCCCTAGGTGACATGAATGATAGGTACAGACAGAATTCCACCCACTGCAGGAGCTGTCTCTCCAACATGCCCACGTACGCGGGGCACTACTCGACCAGATCTCCCTATAAATGTGATGCATGCTTGCGGATGGGGAACCTCTATGATATTGAGGAAGATCAGATGCTGCAGGATACAACGAACTTATCACTTCCTGAAGAAATATATGAGCGTACTTGGTCACAAAGTAGTGCTCTGCAATATCATAAAAAAAATAAACTGAGGATTAGCAGGCAACACTCTTTTGATAATATCGCTGATAAGTCCAGGGAAGTTGATATTGGAAGACCTTCTCGTAGTATAAGCTTGAAAGAAAGAGAGAAATTTCTTCAAAGTAGTCCATATGCAAGCATGTTTAGTGTTCCCTCAAGCAAACTGTTGAGCAACAAGGCCTCACTTTTAACTCATGCTCTGGAGGACAGTAAGCGGAGCAAGTCCCTCTATGCTGTTCACTCGGATGATAACCCCTTCCTGCACTCCTATCGTGATGAACAGCATTTATCTCTTAGGCGAAGTCCAGCTGATCTTTATAAACATTCATTGCCAACAAGAGGAAGAAATGATAATTATTTAAGGTCATCCTTACAGTCTACAGCATCATACTCTTCCAGGGATGGTCGGATCCATAATGACATGTACATTTCAGAGCATGTTTTGCCTTACGTTGCAAATAGGAATAGCTTGTACTCAACTCCAAGGGTTTTAAATTCCTGTAGCAATACACGTGTGTATAAGAAAAGGCCTAGCATTGAATCAGATGTTTAAATTTTCCATGAACACTTTATCTATAGGGAAAGAATAGTTGCCACCATCTTAGAGGGAGAATTTTTCCTTTAACAGTATGCTGCTCTGGTAAATGATACGTAAACCTCTCCCTTTCCCAGTGTACTTTTGTACATGAATAGGTAAACTGGTATGCTCTGACCTATCCTTTTAAAATATGTCTTGTTGAAAAGGATAAAAAATAGCCATTTATGTATGCTTTATATATAAATGGCAAGTTGTACTGAAATAGCCCCAATATATGTTGGCAACTATGCTGTTTTGTATCTAATTATTTTGCTATTTTGGTTATTCTAATTTATGTTGCTAAGTGTCATTCAATGTACTTTTGTCCTTAGAAATGTTTAATGATTTTTCTAGTACTGGATAAGCAATATGGTATGCATGTAGTATGACACAGACAACAAGAAATAGGGATGCATTTGCACAGATTCAAAAGTAAGACTCTAAAAGAGAACAGAAAGCTAAGACTTCCAAAAATATATTTTAACTTCATAATCATTTTTAAAGCCAAATAATAATTAAAAAAAAAAAACAACCCCAAACCCCAGGACCTTAATAAATAAAATACAGTGTGTTAGCACAAAATTAGTATGTTCCTTCTAGACTGACAGTAGATGGGAAGGCAGTAACCCCAAGCATGTGAACTGCTGTGTACCAAAAGGAAGCCCCATGGATACTGGTTAATGTTCATGTACAAATGCTTTTCTTATATTGCACATGCACTTACCATTACAAAGTTAAGTTCATTGAAGAGTTTGCAGTGATCTTGTCAGAAATTTCACAGCTGCCTAATCCAGAGTATATATTTTTAGATATCACTATATGGGACTTACTATGGAGCTGTGGACTTTATTAGTAACCTTGAGGCCTAATGTGTACGTAAGTTTGCATTTGCCCCTTACTGGTGATTACTCAGGGCTGTATAGTATTTCTTTTATTCTTTCACTTCCCAAACCAAATCCCAACCCACTGTAGTTCTTTGTTCATAGTGTATTAGTGACAACTAATTAATTGTATATTAATAGTATTAAAGCTGTTAATACAGTATCAAACACCAACAGCCATAAGTTCAGTGTGCTCAGTGAGGAGTGCGGTACCATTTATTTGCATACACAGAGAAGAATTAACACCTTTGGAAGAACTTCTTCCTTCCACAATATTGTGCATATTTGTTGAACATTAGACCATTTCTCTAACCTCTCCAATCAAGTCTGTTATATAAACTGAATATATGCACACATAACTAAGAAACAGTATCTTTATTATCACTCACTGATACACAAAGACGTTCACATAACAGGGATGCATTTTTATATGACTTTTCCTTCTATAAATGTCAATCGGACTATTTCACAAATAAAATGTCTGCTACACACCCCTCCTTACCTTCACTGGAAGGAAAAAACCCACTAGATTTTAACCATAAGGGAGTGTGAAAGGGAAGAGAGGAAGCCTTTCAGGAGAAGAGTCTACAGTTGTAAATTTAATTTCAACTAAAGAAGTAAATATAATTGCTAATACATTTAACTACTGAAAGTGCTCCAGAGGTGATGCTCTCCCATTTTCCTGCTACTCTGAGAATTGCTTTAGGATTTTTGTGTAGAGGAAATTTAGATTATTCAAGCATTATTCCCTCCATTCCGCTGAAGAACAGTGAGCAGGGAAGCCATTACCACTGTGAATTGGAAAAATGTGAATATTACCCTAACTTTTCTCTAAACTGAAACTCTTTATAGCATAATCGTGCCTGTCAGCTGTACTTCAAGCACCTGCATGCAAGAGTTGCAGTGTGCAAGGTGTTTAATTTAGAACAGCATACTGCAGAGCAGAGTTGCAAACGGGAGATAATATAAATGATGTGTAGGGATAGTCAAAATAAAGCTTCCCGAATTTTGTTTACAGCTTTTTTTTTATTATTAAACAGATTTAAACTGATTTTGACTACTGAAGTCCAGAATGAGTTCTTGGTAGTTGCAAATGTATATGTATCTTCACGGGATGGTGAAGGATATTTTTTTAAGGAATGAAATATGATGAGATTTGGGCTTCCGAGTCTCTTTCCAGCTTCCAAAAATCTCAGTATAGTTTATTATAAGTGTGATCAGAAAGCATATCTGTGCGTATCTCTATGCTGTTCAGGTAAAAATATATTTTGGGTATTCTTTATTCAACATTTGGTCATAATTATTGGCCCTGATTCACATGGGATGCTTTCTGGTTCCTCACTGAAGGGAGTTTTTACAAACAGAAGTTCCTTACCTGCCCTTAGAGAGACTCAGATTTCTTAGGAATAGTTGTGTGGGCTAAGCAGGGTTAGGATGTCTGTGGGGTGAGCACTACTTGTCACGAACCCAAACCTTTTCCCAAAGACACAAGTATGCTTTGCTCTTAAGTCTACAGGAAGGCAAATACACTGAAGGCATAATGTAATGAGTATCATAAAAATAATTCAGGCAAATTTTAATATCCAATCCAAATCATAGTATGTTAACTAAAATCTGAAGTGTTTTGAACTGTCTGGTGTGTTTCAGCAGATATGAGATTTGCTGATGTCATGCCAAATCCTGCCATGGAAGTTGCTGAGAATTTTACCAAGTCAGTCATAAAACTCAGTGGTGGCTCTTGTCTTTCACATCATCATAAAGCTCTCAAAGTATTTGTTGATCGCTCCAAGTCTTTTGTATCATCATCTCTATCTAACCAGATAATTCAATATTTATACAAGTACTGTATGTGAAGTTGTGGGAAAGAAAAATTCCCATTTACGTTTTCTCTCTTGAGATTCGGTTGTAAACATTCTCAACCCAGGTGGATTTATCTTTCTGTGAAATGTACGAGCAAATTAGCTACAGCAAAATATATTGCAGTGTTTGCTTTTTCTGATTTGAGCAGATTTCTGGTGACTGTAGAGATTTATTATTATTATCTGCAATATGCAATACAACCACCTGCCCTAAACCAAAATAAAGAGACTGAGGGAAGGCTTGATAATGTTGCACAGCAGTTGTTCACATGGAAATATAAGATGCTGCCTTAAAGGAGGAAAAAACCCCACCAGATACTGAAAGTAGAGGGAGCGAGAGTCTGCATGCATTTGTTGTTTTGATCTTGGCGTAGATCCGAGTTGATACAGGGGGAAGGAGAGCTGAGGCAGGGCTGTGGGCAGTGGCTGCTGCGGTTACAGATGTGTTCGTGTAAAGAAGCAGCAGCTGAAAAGTTGAAGAAAAATCTTCAACAGAGCCACAAGCCACAGCTTGTGAGGCTCAGCTGTAGAGCACGTGGAATTCTGAATTTTGCCTGAGCTTTGTTGATATATTTGCACTGACTTTCAATTAAACTGAGATCAAGACTTTCTGTATTTCCCTCTCTCTCACTCTAGCTGCTGCTATACTTGAAGAGGAGAAAAGAATCTTCCTGCATAAGTGGCCATCCTTTCTGTACCTTTCTGGATGGTGCTGGTGACTTGTTACATTTTCCTGATTACAGCTCTAGCAGTTTGTTGGTCATTCCTATCACCAGGATTTCCCGTGGCTCCAGCTGGAACTGAATCAGGCTGTAAATGATATGGGCCATTCTTGGTAGCATGTCCTGTAGTGTTACACTGCTCCTGGACGACACCTTTTGTGGAGGCAGGATATTGAATTGCTGAGGAATGCAGTAGGTACATGGAGGTAAAAACAGCTACATAGACATACCTGCCTCTTGCTTTTTTTCTCTTTTAAAGATATTGCAGAATTTCTTCATGTTTTTGTCTTTCCTGTTTCACCACAGTAAATTTTCCTTTCTTTCTCTCAAATAGATTTTGTATTCTGCTTGTGTTTCTTAGAACAGTGTAGCCACCCACTAACTTAAAAGCATGGAAATAAGATATTTTAATATATAAGATAAAATTAAGGAAAATTAAGAGGTTTTGCATTTCTGGAAAATTTAATTTAATGTTTTTGCAGCTTTTGCTCAGAATTCATTACTCTGCTTTCTAAGAAGCTTGGTTAGGAGAAAGAGTGCCATGGACCAACAGAAATGAAATCACCACCAGCTCACCGTGTTTTGGCAGCATCTCATAAATACGTGTCTCTTTATGGTCTTTCAGGAAATTTAAGAGGTGAAATAAGGCTCACAAGGGAAATCAGGTGTGGTTTATTTTTCCTGATGAAAGCAAGTATTTTTATACAGTTTTAAAGGAAGCAAAGGCTAGAGCTGTGTGAGTAGCTTTGGGTTTCTGTTTCTTCAGCTGGAAGGCTGAGCTCTTTCTGTTACCAGTGGGGAGAGAGAGAGAGAGAAAGCAAGAGAAAGAAGCTCCATCTGAATGGAATTTCAGAGGACTGAAGGCTCTGGACCAGTTATGTGGGGGATGTATCCAGAAAGATGTTACTTCTCCCTGTTGACTTTTTAGAAAGTATATGCTCCTAACTCAGAAAGCTCAGTTAGGCAGGCTTAGAAAGCAATGGTCTATTTATCCCCAGCCTCAAAAATCTGCCAGGTAAATCTGCAAGTATCAGCTTCAGCCTTGGAGGTGTTACAGGTTCCTGTGCTCATGCAAATAGGGTTTTTTGGGGGTTTGCAGTACCTCCTGCATAGTTGGGATAATCATTTGCTTTATACCAGGTGACTACCCAGTGTGGGATAAAAGTGTCAGGATCTATTCCTTGTGGAATAACTTGCTATTTTCATATTTCTGCAGTGTAGCATATGCACTTTAGAGATGGGGAAGATTTTGGTACTATTCCCTCCCTTGCTGGGTTAATCAATGTAGAACAGAAATTGTATCACGAATTTAAGGGTCTGAGAATCTGCCTGGTTTTAGGAAGAATTCAAGAGATGACTTTTTTGTTTGTTGTTTTACCTTGCATTTAAGATGTTTGATATATAAAACCTAGTGAAAACAGAACTTCTATAAAAAAAATCTTCTCCTAGTTAATATAAAAGAATAACTATCCTGTGGCTTGGCTGGATTGTGTCAAGTCTTAATCATCCATCGTGTGCCTCTTTCGAGATGAGTGTGATACATTCCCTTGCTAAACTTTCCCAGCTCCGGTCCTATCTTAGCTCAGAAATCCTTTTAAAGCAGGTACCTTTCCTGTGTAGGGCAGTCTGGTTTGCAACATAAAACCAGTTTTCCAGTGGTATACTTAAGTTATTTTCTTACCAATGATTTTTTTTTAAATTGTTAAGATAAACTTCCTTTCTGTTGAGAGCTGAGCCTTCCAACCTTAGCAGTGCTGAAGGAACTTCTGAAAGAACATAAAGGCCTTTCAAAGTGTAACTTACAATATGAGCCATTTCCCTGCCCAAACTCACCTGTAATGTCTTATTTAAATGTATCAGCAACATGTCAGCATTTGAGGGAGCTCAGTTTAATCACAGCTGTGTATTTCTTTGTCTATAAGCACAGACAGGAGCATGGTGTGATAGAGGAGAGGCTCGATGTGCTCTGGCTGGAGTCACCTGTGAAGCTGTGGTTAAATGGGAGTAGCCTCACGACCGTCCTGTCTCTTAACATCTTTCTGATCATGCGGAGTCTCTGTCTGGTGTGCACATTCTGTACGTGGTGTAAAACTCCTGCTGAGTTCCCCAGCTGTCCTTGTGGAGCTGCTCCTGTCCCCACCCTCATTGCCCTGTGGCAGCGGTGTCTGTCAGAGGGGAGGTGGCTGCTTGTGCTCTCCGGTGTCTTTGCCCGATTCAGGGGGAGCTGCAATCCTGCCCTGCTTCTCCCTGCACTGCTGGGGAGGGTTTCTGCACTCTGTAAATAAGCTCTTCATTTATTTTCCTCACTCAAGCTTTAACTTTTTTTTCCCCCTGCTTCTCTCGACCTGTGTACAGAGTATACGCTCTAAAAATATGTGCTCTTCCAAAGTCCTGCAGCTTTGGAAGCCAGGGATACAGGTGTGCATCACCCTGCAATGCAGGGAAAATGCACTTGATGCTCCTCGTGGGATCATGAGCTTTTTTGTTCCATACTGCAGAGCGTATCTGCCATGGTTGAAACTGGTTTGGTTTTTTTTTTTTTTTTTAATTTCTGCCATTCTAACAGCTGTAAGAATCCACTGCTGATTCTGTGATGATTTTGTCATATCTATAATTTAAGAACCAGAAATAATATAAGTAAAAATAAGTTACCTCACTATTTACCAGGTTTCTGTTGTTTTGCGCTTAAATGACAATTTTTACTCCTTCATTACCTGTATTGAAAACAAGGCTAAATTAGTAGAGAATATAGCCATGCTGTAACATTGTCATGCAATACCTTTATTAATATATAACCACACTAAATATAGTATTACATATTTAAAAGAGAGATGGTTTTGACTTTCCAACTCTTAAAAAGTAGTGGTGATAAGCAGTAATACTCCTAGATGTTTTGTCCTTTCCCTTTTGTATTAGTATTTGTTTTCACTAATATATTTCAAAAATTATATTTCTGTGCACGTTAGAAAACTGTGAAAATAAATACCAATAAATATTGTGATACTTATTCAGTGCACTGTAAAGTTCCAAATGAGATGATACTTTGCTTGGGAATTGATGAAAGTTTCCTCACTTCTCAGATACGGTACTAAGCTTTAATGTGGGAAAATGGTAATATTTACAGTGACATGAACCTTCAATGGAGAATGTCTTGTTTTGCACTTCTGGTACTATTAGAAGAAATGATACGTTTTTCTCAGCAAATGCATTATGAGGTTATGTTTTTAAATTTGTTTTGTGCATTGCAGTACATAAGAACAACTGCTGTGAAGAGATTTGTGTTACATCATTGCTACAGCATTCTTTTGTCTGATAATTTTTTTCCTGAGCCCATTTAATAATGGTGTTTAGTGGCAAAAACCTTTTTGGGAATGTATTTTGGCTTCTGTCTCACCTTGCAAACCCTGAACTTGGACTCGTAGTGATGCAGCTGAAGGCCCTGACGAGGCTGCTCTGCCTGTCCATGCTCCTGGGGACAGAGACTTTCCTTGCTCCCAGCTGGGACAAGATTAAAGGAGTCCAGAACACTTCTGGGGGCTGTGCTGTGCAACAATAGAAGTGTAAATGATCTTCAAATGTGAAAATAAAAAGAAATTGGAGATTCACAGTTAGCCACACTAGCGGGGGCGGGAGTGGGGAGGGGGTCTGTGACAGGGATCTGCAGTTTCTGGAGGAGATGATAATGTTTAACTAGAGTCATTTGAATTCTGCTTAAGTTTCTGAAAGTAACTGAAAAAGCGAGAGTTTTCTTTTTCTTTTAAAGCCAAAGTCGTTATATTTTCATATGAGGTTTCACAGGAAAATGGGCCAAAGAATACAATTAAATATGCAAATGGTTAATCCTATGGAAAAGGGTATCCTGTTATCTTGATATGCACAAGCATATTAACGGTAATAGGAACAATGTGTGTAATTTTCCTGTATATTGCTATGTAGGTTGCACTATTTTGAATGACACAAGCCTGATATTTTAATTACAAAATACCATAAGATGCTGTTTATTAATAGTTTAAGCTTGTTAACCTAAATATATATACAGTATACACAGGCGTGCGTGCATACACCTTCCAACCCAGTCATGCGTGAGTAATCTCCCAAAGCCGTGGGACACGTTTCAGCAGTGCTTTATTTTAAGTGCTTTTCTCCTTTCCAAACCTCCCACATCTAGAAATTCTCTAGCAGCGTTTATTGTAGTGTTTGATACTGGTTACAGAAGGGGCTAAAGGACTCATTTGGGTCAGGGTTGCTTTGTGCTGGGACACATGGAAACATTCAGAGAGTTCTTGTCCGAAAGATCTGGAATCTCTGCTTGCTGTAATAACCAAGCTGTAGGAAAAGGATGGTTTTCATGCTGGTTTAAAAATCTTGTTCAGAGAGGCTCTATTGGCCTGGTGACTGACCTTAAACTCAGTGTCAGCTCATGTGATCCACATCTGGTCCTTAAACATGTTACTGAAGGCAGCTGAGGAAAGATACCTCCAGAATTCCCAGGGAAAGGCAGCTGGTGTGTGCACCAGTGGCCGCCCATGTGTTCTCCCGTGCAGACTGGGCAGGTTCCAAAATGAGTTTTGCAGCCAGGCAGGATTTAGCAGTGGTGGGTAAGGCACAATCACTTCTCTCCATGCACAGGCTTGCTGGTACTGGTGATGTGGAGATTTCCACTGAGGGATGAGTGTGGTATTTGGCTTCTTTTCTAAATTTTGCTGCTCTAACTAAAACTTATGGAATAATTGGTTGGAAGTAATTCCTGAACTGTTTTTGAAAGGGAAAGTTGGATAATTATGAATTTGTCCACCTTAGCCAAGAAACAGTAAATTCCCTGGAGTCAGATTTTATCTACTGCTCATTGCAAGTGTGTTTTGGAGCAGAACTTGGTTTCAAATTCCTCATCTGCAAGAAGAAAATTTTTGCTTTGTTTATTATTACCTGGTCTAGGTTTGGATTCCAAATGTAGACAAAACACCTTTTGACTTAAGTAGAGGTGTGTGAGGGAGTGATGGGAGAGCAGATCCTTAGTGCAGTTCACACTCAGATTTTAAAAATCCCCAACCAAACCTCATGTTGCAAAGGTGGGGAAATTGTGTCATGTAAAATTTCGTGCAGCTAGGAAGGAAACCAGTGCAATTCCAGTAAGAGCTGTTTACAGTTTATACCTGATATCAGGTATAATATTTTGGAATAGTCTTGCTCATCTCAGAACATCCATTTTGCAACAATGAAGAACAGTCTGATCTCTCTGTCTTCTCACCTCACACCCACATGCACAGTGGATCTCGTGCCTTCCCTGCTGAAACCAGGAGGCACAAACAGAATTCATTAATGTCTTGGGCAAACTCCTACCTGATTCTTAACTCATTACTCCATTTTTATGCAAAATTTGCATCCATACTTTTCAAGGTCTTGCAAGCACTTCACTTGTGTGAAAAATAATGTTGATTTTAATTCATCAGATTCAAATTAACACTAAACCTGAAGGGCATTTTGTGCTTCCTTTCATCCTGTTTAAGGATATTTGTGGGCTTAGATGAAACACTAATATTTCTGTGCTGCTAAACAAAACCCACCAGAAATATTTTAAAATTTCAAATTACACTTTGAAAAGCATTTTTTACCTGTTTACTTGAATAGTGTCAATTTAATGTGTTGTCCTGATCAGTTTTTGTACATATACATGTGTATATATATATAACCTATATATATGTATATGTATGAAGTTTTTGGGGAGGATGAGGGGCAAGACAGTGTTGTGACAAAGATTCTACAATCATTTATTAACAGTTTCAAGTAATGTATTGTTGTTTTGGGTTTGATCCGAAGTTATTTGCAGTTCAACTATGAAAAATGAAATGCAACTGAGAAAATGAGAATTCACAATATTAACTTAATATTTTGCTCACAAAGAAAATTAGTTACTTGTACAGTTGGAAGAATATTCTTTTTCTGATGGGGGAAAAGAACTCCAGGTGTAATAGTTTGCATCAATTACATGGAGCACTAACCCACATTGCACTAGGAGAAATTTGCATGCCAAAAATAAAATTTTACCAGACATCTCAGAACGATTATATTCCATACATAGTAAACTAGAAAGCCTATCACTTCTGATATTTACTAGTGCAATTTGCTGTAACACTCTCAAAAGCGTCATACTTCAAACCAAAGGGTAAGTCACAAATTTCCTATTACTAGCAAAGAATAGTAGAGATTTGAAGAGCTCTTAACACCTGGGGAAATAAATCAGGATGTTAGAGTAGAAATAAAAGAATATTGGTGAAATCGAATCAACCATAAAACAATTAATTTTTAAGATAATCCAGAATTTCATTATAAGATTCGCAGTCTAATGGATTCTTCAAAAGAAAGGGTTTGGGGGAAAAGAGAATATTTAAAATCTAGTTTTGACATTCCAATTACTGCCTGTTTTAGTAGCCAGGTTTAGCAAGTGAAATGGATTTTAACACAAGCAGTTTCAGCTGCTGTGTGGCGCAGACACGTGAACACCCAGCTCCCCCCGCACCCTCTGGCCCTTCCTTTGAGTTCTTGGGGTGGCTGGAGCTGCCCTGGAGCACCCAGTGCAGCGTGGGGGAGCTGGGAGTCACACACCTCTCTCCCGTGTTCACACCCTGGCTCGCTGCAGTTCACCCTGACCATATTCTAACCCAGTGCATGACTGAGTGCTAATACTGTATAAATATTTTGAAACATATCTTAAAAAAAAAAAATTGTTTGCTTCAAACTTTTTATGATAGAGAAATATATAATTATTATGGTTGTCTTACAAATTGTATTGTGTTCATTTTTTTGTTAAATATGTAGAAAAACATTAAGGGAATGGGGGACTTGAATGTCTGTGTGTACTGAAATGTATATAACTATTTGGAAGAACACATGTGCCAAGTATAACATGGTGTAAAAATTGTAAATATATGAAAAATTCATTTTTCTAATAAAGATAATTTCTGCCAATTAATATGAAAAGGAGCCAATGGTATCATTCTTGTCTGTCTTGTCTGTCTTCCTTGTTAAATGGGACAAGAGGAAGCATCACCTATGAAGAAGGTTTACATTTGGTTTTTCTTTAGCCACTGATGTGATTTGAAGGGTGTTAACAGCCATCCCTTGCTGTTAGAAATTATCTAAAGGTGAAGATGCCTGAAGCCAAAGATGACAGTGCTTGGTGATCCCAATTTAATTTAATTCACAAAGAGAATTGAGACAATTAACTTGTGCAAAATCCCTTTGTTGTGAGACTGGTGCTTTGAGAGAGGGAGCAGGAGGAGCTCGGTGAAGGAGGCCCCTTCACCTGTGGCACCGTCCTCCCAAATCCCAGGAGGCGCCGGCTGCACGGAGCACGGTGGGCCTGCATGAGGAGGTGATCTTGGCTGCAGAAAGGCAGGAGCTCTTTGGGCCCCTGTGGAGGCAGAGCCAGCCTGAGAAGGAGGTGTCCTGCCAGGAATGATGCCACCCCGAGAAGAGCTGGAGAGCTGGAGCTGTGGAGCTCGGTCAGGTGAGGATGGAGGAGAGCAGAGCAGGGGGTGAGAAAACAGCAGCAGTGTCTCACCTCTGCTGTGACTTTTGGTACCCACAAACTCGTCTAATGTTCTGATAATCGAAATGTAAATCAAAATAGAGGTTCTAGTGGAGCATTTAAAATTATTTCTAAGGTTTGATCATTTGCCTGGCTGTGGGAATTAAAGAAGTGAAGTTCACACTGTGCTCTGAAGTGGTTCCATAGAACCCCATTTTCCATGATGTCTCTTCAGCTAATTAAAATCTTTGACTCCACAAAATAGGGAAAAACAAACCTTTGGCAATTAGAATAATGTTCTTTGAGGCAGTGGGAGGAAAGTGGTTATAAAAATCCAAAGTATCCTTTTGATAAAGGGACTTTGTGTTGAATGTAAAAATGATAGAGGTGAAAGGTTGCTCACGGATATCTCACAGCAGAATATTCCCATCTATTTGTTCCCTAGATGAACATGACTGCATAGATAATATGATAGATATAAAATTGGACTTCTGTTCTTAATGAGGTTTTTAATGAGGAAAAACCTGCTGGGCTTATGGTCTTCTGCTATAAGATTCCTTTAAAGGGACCCTGCCCATTTGTGTCTAAACACCTCCATTTCATGAAACATAGGTGTGCCCAAGCTACTGAATTTCTATCTGCTTAAAGCTTTGTTTTTATGTGATAATGGTGTTTGTATCCAGGCTGGTGTTGGCATCAGGGCTTCTCCTCCCAGCCCTACCTGCCAGCAGAGCTGATTCTCTCTGTGTGTCTCTGAGTCAGCCCAGCCTCGGCTTTGATTCCCTTTGGGATCTGGTTCCAAGGCAGTCATATTCCCCCTGATCATTCTTTTGAGTCTTTGCTGATGTGTCTATGGCAACTACCAGTCTTCTAAGACTTTGGTTGCTAAAAAAAAATGAAGTTTAAGTGGTGACTGGGAAATGGAAGCTTTTTAAGTGTGACATATTGTGCATGGCCCTGCCAGCAGCATTCCCAGCAAACTGAGCAACACATCTGGGACCAACACAAGTTTCTCCCTGTAATTTGGACTCAAAAACACCTGTTCTAAGGCCAACTGCTGAAGTCTGCTCATGTCTTTATACAGAAACGTGATCCACCCTACTTGTGGTGAGTTTTCCCAGTGATCATTCTAGCTGCTTGTTTCTCTGCTTCTTCCAGCAGTTTACAAATAGCATTACCTCCCCTTTGCAGATTTGTTGCAGTACAAAAATCAAACCATGGCTTCCACAAATTGCATTATTGATCTGTTGTGTGATCTTTGTCATGCTGTGCTTCTCCCATTTCAGCAGGCACCTCCCCATGTGCAGCACTGTGGTCCTGTTTTCCACTAATAAGGGAAGTTTCACAAGCTGAACAAGGGTCTCTGCATTGATTTCTGTATTTTCTCTCTAGATGTTACTAAAAAAAGCTTTCAGGCAGGATGGACGGTGGGGTTGTGTGTGTGTAGTTTATTGAGTATTTATTTGTTTGCCATTAGTTAGCTTACACAGGATGATCATTGCAGATATTGACTGCATTCTGTTCAAATCAACATGCTCAAATATTTTTAAAAATAATGTGTGTTTATAATGTAAACAATGGTTGTTCCTAAACTAGTAATGATTTTAATGCACTGAGGCTTCCTAGCTTTGCAGTAGGCAATAGGGGATGGCAATAAAGAATATAATAATGATTAGCACTGTTTAGACAATATTGCTGCAAGGTCAAATACATTTTCCAGGGGTCTCCATGCAGCTCCAGGTGTAATTTAATAGCAATAATCTTTAAAAAACTCTTTGCACTACAAAAGCACATGATGTTTTTATACCTCAGCCTGCTAGTTAGATGTGAGCCGCCTCATGAGATCATTGAACCCCTTCATAGTCCAAGATGGCATAACATTTACACTCTCTGTAAAGAGCTATGAAAGATACAAAAAGCAGAAAATCTGAACACAAAACTCCAGAGACACAAAATACAATATTAACCAGGTTTGAAAGGTGCAGGCCCTCTCGTTGTAGAATTGTGTAGTTCCACTAATTACTTTGGGGACTGAAGCTGTTTGGCATTTCAGAGGCTTGGATATGAGCAGCTGTCTCCTTCCATCCTGCATGGGGAAAAGCCAATTGAGTAGGGACCATAACAAGCATTTCTCTGTGCTCAAGGCAAAGCAGAGACCTTGGCCAGGTTTTACTCCCAGTTCCTGAGATGGTGTAGTTTTATCTGTTGAGAGGTTTGCCAACTTAAGAAAAAGCTTCTTCAGTGGTATCACAGTAGCACAATGCTGATTTTACCCTCCTCTTTCCCAGCAAGAGAAACATGGCAAATTGCATAATTCTCCTGGCAGCTGAAATGCCTCTAAGTCCCTTTCTGCAGTTATAAAAGAGGAACCGTTTGTACACCTTGGAGAAGATAAAAGTAGTAGGAGTGAGGATGTCTAGAATAGCTGATTTTCCTCTAAGAACAAAACTGCTGTTGCATTCATTTGGCCACAGTGAGTGTTTCCCAACTGAAAGCTGCAGTGCATGTTAATTCCTGTTACCTTTTCTATTTTATATGTAAATATGTGTGAAGAGCTTATGTTAAAATATAAGGGTGGGGATGATGCTGAGGGTTTTTGCTATGGGAGAAACTTTCAAATAGGGCTAGAAAACTCTAAGTATCATGCAAAAAAATGGTGCAAATCTCTTTGAATACGCCTCTCACCAGCAAGAACCTCTAGCAGTAGTTCTTAACCAACCAAGAAAATAATTTATTTTTACTGGAACATCAAATTTCGAATTGTTAGTCCAGTTAGATTTTTACTTTAAGTTGAAATGCTGAAATGATATTCAGGTCCTCTTTTCCTTACCTTTAAACCCACTGCTGTTCTTTTCCATGGATGCACTTTTATCTCAGCAAATGGGAGCAGCCAATGTGACCTTAATTATATTTGTACTTCTCTGAACTAAACATCTGTGATCTTATCACCTTCCTTCTTATTTCCCATTCCCATCTACTCCTAGCAGTTTTCTTTATTTCTGTCCCTGTTAGATTGTGGAAGCGTGAGCTGCACCTTGAGCCAGACCTGCATGGTCAGCACAATTCCATGTGTCACAAGCATTGTAATCTCCATGTTCTTTTCTATTCCTGTCTTTATAAAAACCAACATTTTGTTTATTTCCCAACTGCCACTCTGCAATGAGATGATTTCAGTGCTCAGAGCATAGTGGCATCCATAACCCTCTTTTTCAGGTGTTGGTTTTGCACTCAAAACATTTGGATAGGTTGAACTGTTTCTCCTTGCACGTGTTTATTTTTCTGACATTTCTAAACAGTAACATACTTTTTTTCCTAAATATTTGAGTCTGATAGGCCATTTTAGAAGTCCTTCAAATTCGTTGAGCTTGGAATAGCAAAGAAATGACAGGACAGTTACAGACCAGGGCTAGGTCTACGAGTTTTGTGTTGTAAGGGATACTGGGCAGATTGACATACTTCTGCAGCCTGAATGCCACATGTTGTGGTATTGCATCCTGTGTGCTGAGGACTTTCTGAAATAATGTTTAGCATTTAAAAAAGGTCGATTATATAATGTGATGTACTGGGTTAGACCACGAAATGCTTTGAAGTCAGAGAACAAGAAACCCACAGTATAGGCGATCAAGAAAGATATTAAATATTGATACCTTGAGAAAATGGCATGTGTCTTCAATTCTTTCACACTGCAATCTAAATAAATCACAAATTTATTTCTTTGGGGACCTGGATGCAGGTAGCAGAACCAGTTTTATAGAGAGAAATTGAGGCAATGGTTAAAATAGCCCTATTTAATCATGGCATTTTACATATTTCTCAGAGCAGTGAGTGGGTAGATTTGAGTGTATAAGAACCGGAGTTTCCAGCTCATTGCTCACATCAGTGTACTCCCCAGCTGGTTCTGCATTATTCTGTGGAAGCCCTTCTTCTTCCTGAGGCTGGGAGGGAAAGTAGGATGTGAGGTTATCTGCAGTGTGATTCTTGTACTTTCTTACTGTCTGTGGGCTACAGCTTCACATTGGTTTGACAGCAGGACTCGATGATCTTGGAGGCTTTTTCCAACCATTATCACTTTATAATTCTATGACTGTAAAGTCTCAATGCTGGAACAAAAGCCTGTGATTTTAGATGGACTGTTGAGATGTAGTTATTTACACATAAGCAGCCCATGATGAATTAACTACAAATGAACTCCAGTGAACTGCAGTTTCTTACCCCGTGTGCCAGCAGTATCTGTGGCTCGGCAGCCCATGCATGAACAGCTGTGCTGTTGTGCACAAAGACCAATTACCATCCTCCTAATTGCAAACTGTTCCCACTGGCTTCATTGTGCTCGTGTAATCTGGGAAAATTTTTGTTCTGGATTCCTGGTCTTCACCAAGCAGGGCTTGAGCAGACTGGGTGTGGGGCTGTTACCAAGCCAGGGCTGCCGCTGTTTCAGTGCCGTGAGTTTGTGTGTGCACGGTTGTGCACGTGTGTGCGTGTTTTAAACATACAGCTCCTCAAATCCTCTCTAGTATGACTGCAGTGCTCTGAATACAGACCCTTATTTGCTGGTTTTAGAAGCAATAATATCTTTAAGGGGATGGATGACTCAGTGGTCGTCAAGACCAGAGAAACCCTGCCAGTGTGTGCCAAAGAGCCGCTGGTAGTGCCATGCGCCGAGGACGGCCGGTGTCGTGTGGCTGGTATGTCCTGGGGGAGATGGAAACCTTGGGCCTGCTTGGAATAGGATTCCAAAGTCCTGCTTCATTCTTGGTTGGGATCAAAACAGATTGCTGGACTGGGAATCTCAGGCTGGTTTCTAATGCTGGCCTGGCATTCCCATGTCGTGGGATGTCGCGAGCCTTGCTTTCCCTCCAGCCTTGTCAGTTTGTAAGGCCTTTGCTGGAGGTAGTGTCTCTTGCCATTATCTCATATGGTGCAGACACTAATGTCTTGGCAGGGACCCACTAATTTTGCAGCAGTAAAATAGTTTAGAATACTAAATTTCTAATTTTTCTCCTACCTGAAGTCTCTTGGCATAACTTCACCATAACTGTCCCTTTGTCAGCAGAAGCCTGAAGTACACGGAGGTGTAAAAAGAGAATGTCATTGAGCCACCAATATTTAGGATGAAGTATAACAATGAAGGTAAGCCTCCAAAATTGTCTTATTCCACAGTTACCTGCAAGGCAATCTGTAAATTCTTGACAGGACTGAGACCATGTTGTCCTTCATATTGTGGAGACATATTTGCAGTGGGAACACACAAAGTACTGCTTTTAAAGCTGTGGACATGAAATTAGTAACAACACAAGGAAAATACGGGGTTTTTTTGACCTTTGTAGGATGCTTTTTCCAGAGCTTACACAGAAATTTCTTTTTCTTTTGACCTTATATAACTTACATTGTTAGATCATGTTTTTAAAGAGTTTTCCTCATGATATTTTCAGTGGACACACTTGTGACATTTACTGTTCATATGACCCCTGTGAACTCACTGAAGTGCCCTCAGGGAGTCATGAATATGAAAGTGTTTCCTTTTTTGGCTTAATTTTCCACTGTTTTTGCTGGCTGGTTGGTTGTGTACAGTGCAGAGCAGCTGTCCTGAATGTTATTGTTCTGTCCTCCTTACTAGGGGCACAAAGGAAAAGCCTTCTGGAGAAAGCAGCTTTGTTTCCCCTCAAGAACTTCAACATGAGAAAAATGACAGAAGAAGAGGACTTAGTGAAAGAATTTGAACTGTTACAAGAGGGATCAAAATATTTTTTTAATGAGATAGGTTATAAAAAGAGAAGTCATGTAATAATGGTTTTGGAGATTTAATCAGAAGAGTTGATTCATATTCCAAAAACGACTTTGTGCCAGGATTGCATCTTCATTAAGGGCCTGCATTTTAATGGTCCACCAATCAAACTAAAGATCTCTTTGTGGATATACGATGGTGACAATACTATTTTCAGATTGTGATGTCTTTTAATTGCCTTCCCTGCACAGTCTGTGCCCAAACCCTACCACGTCTTTCCATGGAGCTCTTTGTTAAACTGGCAGGTGAGAGGGAGGAACAGGAGGTACAGTGTCACTGGGTAACTCAGTATATTGGCACAAGTGCCCATCCACTGGCAGAAAATACAGTATCAAGTGTCTGTTTCAAAGGAAAAAAATCCCCAGCAGAAACTCTGCTTCAGCAGGACTGAAACTGTGAGTAAGAAGCTGTATTTGCAACTGAGCCTTGTTTTCCAGTGCAGAAAGAGGCAGAGCGAGAGAGTGACAGCGTTGGGGATGGGAAGGAACAGCCACACGGCAGCTGCATCCAGTGTAGCAGTGCCCCACTCAAATTTCTCCACTAAATAAGGAAATTAGTATTCAGCCCATAAAACCAGCAGAAGAAATCCCTCCTTAGGCTGATAAATGCTTCCAACAGCTGAACAAAAGTTTTATATTTTGAATAAGCAATGCTGCCGAATATTCAGGACAGCAATTTTGATTTAGGGTCTGAGCACTGGGAGGTGCAGTGCTGTCCTGCAATGAGCCACTGAATTCAGCAGTGTTGCCACCTGATACAAATGAATCTCCTGAGTGTCAGCGAGCCAGTTTTCCATTCCCTGACGTGCTGGTGTAAGTGTTACGCTTCCCAAAAGTGATATAATGCCCCCAAATATTTGGTTGATTTATTTTACTTCTTGTATTTATTTACATTTTAATTGCTACAGATGGAATAAATTCTCTACTTTGAAGTTTATTACATTAATGAAGCTGGCATAGTGTAGCCTAACTAATGGAAACTCTCCTCAGCCTTTCCAGTTCTGTGAGAGAGAATTTCAAGTAAAACACAATGAGGCCTGAGTAAGTTGTTCAAAACACAGCACCCTGATATCGTCAGAGGTACAGAGGGGAAGAAAAAGATATATATCAAATTTCATAGTCAGCAAGAACATTAGCCCTTAATGAAATTGAGTGTGGGCTTTGGGGATTTTTTTAAGGAATAAAAAATGTATAAGATTTATAATTAATTACACTTATTTTTTCTTTCAATTTTTTGGTTTTTTAATTTTTTAAAAAATTTTTTCCCAGTCCTCTTTCTCCTGTGATACCTTCCCTCTTCCTGGAAATAAGCACTGTGGTGTATCCTGACAGACAGAGACAGCAGCATATGTTTTTGGGAGCTGTGTGTATGTACTGGACTCTGACAGAGTTGTCTTCAGGTATGTCATGGCCCTATATGTTTGCATCCATTTTCAAATACGTTTTTCTGTTGTGTTAAACCTCCAGCATGAACTAATGAAATGAAGGCCTGGTGAAAACTGGCGGGTGGGAGTCCGAGACCCCCTTGGGGTTTGTGCACAGATGACCTGACACTGAATTTCAGCCCCAAGAAGGGGACACAGCCCTCACCTGTGACGGTCCTGGTAGCAGCAGGTTGTCCTAGTTGCAGTTGAGTGTCAGAAAAATCGGTTTCTGTTCAGCCATCCTTGATGTTAAGTCCTTTCATACCTATGAGAGAAACTGTCTGTGCAGGTGCTGGCGCAGAAATACATCAGCTGAGCTGTGAACAATGAACTACTTTCTTTCTTCTAACATTAAATTCAGATCTTGTTAAAAAAAAAAATAACAGTACAGGTTGCACAGGGAACAAGAACTTTCAGACAGTGCCAGGGTTGGTAGTAAGTGGTGGGTTTGAAAGGCCTTGTCAGATTATGTTCAGCTGGTGTGTGCAGTGTTATAAGGAGCAGAAGTGTGTGTATTGCACAGGCAAGTACCAAGGATGCCGCCGACTTCTCTCACTTCTGTGCCAGCCTGAGAAACTTTGAAAATCAGTCCTCCCCAGTATGGATATCTTATCTGTTGAGTGTACCACGTACCAGGCATTTTAAAATCCTTGTATTTTCCCACATGACTTCTTTTGGAATAAAGTGCAGCTGCAAATGGATTTCCACTCGCTAATTTCCTTCCCTTGCAATGTGGCAACTTGAAGCTTGGCAAATGCAGTTTTTATAACCTATGACAAATGTGCTCATAACCTTGTACTCTAACATCAGCTGCTCACTATTCTTGCCTTAATATGAAAAGTTTGATAATAAACATAGGAAAAACTATTGAGACTATTGAGTGGCTGCTATAAAAACTCTGATAGAGTACCTTGCAGGACTAAAATGATCTTGAAACTGATAACATCAGTTTTGTGCAACCTGTCTTTTTTACCAGCTTTTAATAATTTTCCATAACAACTCTGCATTAACACCCCATTCTGGAAACACGTTCCTCTGTTGTTCTCTAGTAGTACACACTCTTTTTTTGCTTTTCTAAATAATATTTCTCACACTCGTTCATCTGTGCTTCCTACATATCACCAGGTAGATTTGATAGATTTCTCACCCTGAAGATCATCTGCTCCTTTATGTTAGATAACATAAACCCATCCACCAAAATGCAGGTTGAAAGAATCTCCTGCTAAACCAAAGCAGATCATTATGACCCTTCTTACCAACCCTTGCCCCCTGGCCAGGCCTTCCCAGCTGAAACCTTTCAGACAGTGCTGGGACTGAAGACACAACTTTGGAGTTGTCCAGCTGGCCATGGTAAGAACTGCTGGGGCCTGCCTGGGCAGGCTGGCCTGAGTGCAGGGAAAGGGGTGGATGAACTGTTCTAAAAGGGAAGGAGTTATATACTCCTGTGATAATTTATTGTCCAAAACAGAAGATGGATGAAATTGGGAGAACAGAATTCAGAGACGGTGGAGGATAGACAATGAGGGCTTGTAGCCTGGGGGTTGGGTGACCCTAAAAAAGAGCAGCAATAGGATAAGAGGCTCCTTTGTGATCCAGGGAACTTCAGCTCCTGCTCTTCTGGCACAAACCCTTGTGCAGGCCATCAGAGAACTGGGTATGAGGGTAAAGGGCTTCACAAAGGAAACAAAAACTAAATTAAATTATTTATTTATTTTAACTAGGCCTTTCCCTGCCCTTTTTCGCCCTGCACTTGCAAAGTGGAGAGTTCCTTGTGCAAAGGGCCATGTCTGGGGCTGTGGCCCATCCTCTGGGCTGTTGGATAGAAAATGCATCTGCTACCAAGACCTCAAGCTGTGGTAAAAGCCTGATGGACTCTGAGACATTCAATCATATTTGTAAGAGCATTATAGTGAGTCTGTCATGTTCATGACTGACCAGTTGTATTTCTACCATGTTTTGACTGGAGAGATTTTCTGTTTGACCTGCCCATGTACAGCAGCACATCTGGCATGAACCAGATGGGCTGTACTCAGGCTAAAAAGGGAGTATTTTTTACTTTTCCTCAGATATTTCTTATCCTGGCCAGTTAGAGTTGCTGAGGTCACTGGTCAGCAATACAGGGGTATGTGCCAGAGCAGCCCAAAGATGTGGGTCAGGCAAGGGAGGTTTTTGGTCAGGGTGATGGGTGTCACCCTCAGGTGGCCATGGGGGAGGGACAGCCGTGAGCACCAGGTGCCCAGTTTTTCTCTGCCTGAAAAGTGGTATGATACAGAGCCCAACTGCTGCTGACTGCATCCAGCTGCATGAAAAAGTGTCTACAGAGTTTGTGGCTTCTCAAACATGCAAGTCGTGGTATGTGTAATTTTCACTTCCCACAATGGGAGAGGTGGGATTTCTCACTCAGAGGGATGCACGTTGTACTGACTCTGTAGACTGAATATGTGCCTCCAAGTGGAATTTCACAGCCTGGCCCTCCTCCTCAGAGCTCACAGGGCTTCTGGTTTCCTTTGGCAGGAGGTCTGCCATGAAAAAATTACTCTTGGAGGGATTGAATATTTCTTGGGCTAATTACCTTGCATCGTTTGCAATCCTTGAAGCATCTAAGTTTATATGCTGAGTGCAACAAGGGGAAAGTGGCTAGAACCTGAAATGTAGCTTAATGAAAACTAATGAAAATTTAAATAAAAAGAAGCAAACAAGTCCCAAGATAGATACCTGAGCCACAGTTCCATAAAATTTAATTAGTATTTCCTTTGTATTAAACATTATGATGCAGGAAAGAATCTGTGCTGACGACAGCAGTGACTAATTTCACAGCAAGGAGTAAACTTTTGTGTGTGATTTTGTCTCACCACATGCCTGGAAGCAGGTACAAAGAAATAAGTGAGGCCCTCAGGTACAAGGACAGCTGCTGGATGGGCCAGGTCATGAGCTGACATCATCAGGTAAATATAGGCAGGAGGTATCTGGTTTTTTTCAATCAAGAAGTAAAGGGAAATATTTTTAGTGCGTGTTTGAAACACCTCTGTGTGCAACAGATGGTGTGTCATTGGTATGGGCTCTGATCTCAGCCTCTGGTAAAGTTTGGTTCTACATAGCACTCGCCACAGTCTTGCAACTCATTGGCCAAATGTCCCAGGAACACCAGGTATACAGAGTTAAAGCTTTATATCTCACATGCTAACCACATAAACTTTTCCAGAGATTTAACACAAAAATTTGCAGGGCAAGAGTATTTAGTATGCCCTCACAACAGTCAGAATTTCCTCCTGGGTAGCCCCTGCCCACAGGTGTTTTCTTCCATGCTGCAGATATATATATAAACAATAACTAGAGAGGTAAATATTTGTTAGCTCAGGAGATCCATGCCCATATCTAGAAACTGGTTGAAGGTCTGCGTTTCCCTTAGCCAAGATCCTATTTACTGCCCCACTTTCAGACATAGCCTCAGAGAGTGTAAATATGCCTGGGATCCACTGAATTCTGCTTTTTGTGTACTTCTGCCTCTGGAAGCATCTTCCAGTTCTTGAAGGAGCACCTTCACAGGAGGAGGCAGCTCCTCAGTCCTGAGCAGGACGACTTTGGTCTGAGAGCAGCTGGGGGATGGTGGCAGCTGCACCAGCTGCTGCTGCAGGTTTGCTTTGTATGATTTACTTCTGGCAGCAGTCAATACTCTCTTTTATCTACAAAAAAAAAATCCCCTTCCCATTGCTGCATGAATGGATTCCCTGTCCTGGAAAAAGAAAGTGGACCAAGACGATTCGTCCTACCCCTAGTACAGGCATTTTAGGGGAGGTTGAAAGGCTGGAGGGTGATGCCTCAGCCACAGCCCCACCTTGGTCAGGTCTCTGCCTGGTGTGGGGCAGCCCCAACAAGCTGGGAGGGAGGGCTCCTGCCTCCCAGACTTGCTGGGTTTGAATGGCACCATCTCACACACTTCGACAGTGCTGGGAGACAAGCAGTTTACAGACTGACTTTCCCTCTGACACCTCATCTGCCGTTTCTAACCTTAACCACTTATACCAGCGGTGTTTCTCCCCCTGAATATGTTCCACAAATCCCTAGAATCACTAAATATCCAGCTGGTGATGGAGACTGTGTCTCCCGGAGCTGGTGGTCAGCCAGAAGAGCTGGATCTGCTCCAGGGAGCCAATATTTGTAGAGCTAAAGACCCCAAATAAGACTGAAGAAATGATGTGGCAGATTTCATGAGAGAAATGTCTGAACTTTTCTGATGAGTTTACTTTGCCACTCTCTGGTGAGGTACTAACCTGACAAAAGGCAGGTGGCTGATTAAGTGTCACAGTCAGCTCCGTGGCACTGGTGATCCCAAGGAGGACCCTCTGACAGGTAAAAGGAGCTGTGTGTTTCATCCTCCGCATGTCTTACATGTAATTTGTTGCACGGGCTGATAGCACTGTGAGAGATGAGCAGCTCATTATTCCTCGGGTCTGTCCCTTGCCTTTCCCATCAGGCATTTAATGTACAGTGTGTATTCCTGACCACTGCAGTGCCAGGAAATCTCTTGCCATAGAATTTTGATTGAGTTTGGGTTTTCTGCATGTTTTGTTGAAGAAATGAAGCATTGCTGCAGATCTTTTGCTTCCTATTGTTGCATGACAAGAAGCTAAAATACTTACAGAAAAAAACCTGAAAATATTAACATAAGAATATTAGCAAATATATTTATGAACTAATCCAGAGAAAAATACTTGTGGTGGTATGTTGGTTTTTATATATGGGGATGGAAAAGCAGAAGAGCTGTCAATATTATTTTATGCCAAATAAGTAATGATAACAGGGTCAGTCTTTTGTTAACACTCTCTTTCCTCTGTTTGACTTATACTTGACTTATGGAAGCCAAAGACCTGCATTATTTCATAAATGTATTGGGCACAAATGCATCATAAATGCTCTGATGGGGGAGAAGTTAATTAGGATGAAGAGGGAAGCTGCATTCCAGGTGCAGCAGCCATTAGTATTCTTCTGCTCTAGTTCCCTGAAATGCTGCATTTATTAACCTTTAACCAGATCAGAGTCAGTTTCTCCTGTTTCTTACATAATGCTGGAATTATAATTGACAGTACTGATGAAAGGGAAAAGTCTCTCTGCAACTCAAATTTTTCTTGCTTTCATGTAGAGGATTTTAGAACAAGAGTCTTATCAGCTGTGAATAATTGCATCTCATTAGCTGTGTACTGGAGTTATATGTATATGCATATTGGAGTCGTGTATATATTTGGCTGGGAAATGCTATGGCTTGCTTCAAGTGGCACTGGGGATGTGAAATTCAGTGTGCATGGCATGTTTTTGTAACTAAGTGACATTGCTAAAGAGGTAGGAGATGATGGTTGCACGTTTGGGTGTTTGCAATGGTTTTCTCCAGTACCTCAGTAGGTTTTGCTCTTCTAGGAAAATTTAGTTCTGTGCCCGTCTTGTAAATCTGAATTCACAAAAAGTTTTGGAGTCTCTAATAGACAGAGAAAACTGCCAAAAAAGTAATTTGTATGAGAGTGGTAAGTTGTCTTAGCCCTCAAATCCTTAAAACATTAGGAAAATCAAATAATCAACTTACAGTCTTTTGATTGCACCCTTTATTTTGATGGGGTTTTTTTCCCCCATATGGCTAGAAGTTAGTTCTTTTTAATAAAATCAGGTGGTTTATTTCCAAGAGGGCAGGTCTCTTCTCCTGAAAGGGACTAAGTAGTTACCCAGAGATGATTTTCCATTGTGCAGAAGCTGCAGCTGCCACATGGCTCTATGATAGGGGCTCCCACCCCTGGGAATAACCTGGCTGCAGAGCAATCATTAATTGCTTTCTGGCACAAGGACTATCTTGTTATTGCTTGTAGTTCAGAGACAATTCAACTCACGCACACATATATTGGCATGAAGAAAATGCCAACTGCTCTTATTTCCAGCAAAACAGTGACATAATTGTCAAGCTGATGGAAAACAAAAGCTTTCTCCTAATTTATTTGTTATTAAACAAAGAAAAAAGATCTGCTGCTTAACTAAGGAACACTTTCTACACTTTGCAGGAAAAACAGCTAAAATTTAATGCTGGGACAATTCATGATGAAGTTGTTGAAATTTGAGTGTCATATAAATCCTCACTAATCCTTTCTTTCCAAAATGCAAGATGATGATTTCTTCTTGATCCTGTTGGATTACAGATATTTAACCTAAGCAGATCTTTCATGTAAGCGTTCATTTTATATTATTGTTTAGTCAAAATTACAATTACTAGTCTGCTTATATACAGCATAAGATCAAATTATAGGAATATTTCTTACTTTAGGCTACTTTATACTTTCTCTTAAAGAAGAAAATAAAATATAATCTTTTTCTTTTTCCTATGATAACTTATGTTTACCGGCTTTGTCTTTGATTCGACCTAAGGATTTCAGTACCTGACTAGAAAGTTCTGGGAATCAAACTCCCAGTGCTGCCCAGTGTAGTGCACAGCAGGGAGATGAAGAGACCAGAGATCACATTTCCACTTGTTGTGTTGAGATGAACACTTGAAGGACAAGGCTGCTGCTGACTGCAAATAGTGGAGCCTGCAGGACTTTTTCCAGAAACAAACTGAAGTATGTTCAGCACTATATTAATTAGCAGCTGGAAAAGAATATTGGGAGGGTTGTGGTAGTAATTAATTGTTTAGCTTAATAAATTATTTTCCTAGCATATGATTTTTTCCACAGAAATAAATTACTTTGACTATTATAGCCTGTGCTTATGTGAGGAAAGAAGAAGGTATTTTTCTAAGACAGCAGAAGGATGTTCTCCTGTATTTCTAAGGAAAGTAATAGTGAAGATCCATCAACACTTGAGAAATGCCTGGAAGAAAATAGATAATTATAGACTTCATTATGCTTTCAAAGAGGCAAGCAAAATTTTAAATAAGACCTTTAAAAGTACAGGAGTGTGCAAATGCAGGGAAAAAAACGGTGAGGAGCGCCAATTTTCTGATCAATCAACACTTGCAAAAAAACCCAGGATTATGTTCTTAGAGGCTTAGTGAATATTTTCCCATCAAACTCAGGATTTTAATAAAGCAGAGTTGGAATTCCATGTATGAAACCTTCCAAACCATCAGTCACAACCTAACTCCTGGCTGGACATCAAACTGAGAAGTGACATAAAACTGAGGCACGAAGATAAGTGAAGTGAAACCTGACTGCATAAAACTGTAATTAATCCAAAGATTGGTTTCCAAACAATGTAAGTCTCTTTTCCCCCAGGCTGTTTCTAGCACGGGGCAAACTCTCTGAAGGAGTCAATTCCTCAGGAGGTCACAGCATTCACACATGCAAGGGGATGTTCTGTTCCTTAGAGGTTTTTTTCTAATATTTGCTACACACTTCATTACATATTAAAGTTTCATCTTGCCTGTGAAAAGCAATGCAATTAATGCTTGGTCAGTAATCAGAACATAAAGACTCTCCTGGTGAAGCAAGTCATATTATGAGCATTTAGCTTTTCATTAGGGATATTTCAGTGTAGCCTGTTCTTTTCAACTTTATGATTTAGCAGGAGGAATAGACTAGCTGGAACAACTTGCCACCTTCAGCTGTTATCACCTTCAAACTTCCAAATACAGTCCTACAACGGGGGACATTCTGCAGCTTTGCAATGCCCACATTACTGATTATTTTTATCTCTCTGAGCTTGGTAATGTGGCCATAGTGACTTGGGGATTTGCCTCTCCTTGACCCAGGTGATGGATCCTGGTCATGCAGTTGGCTCTTTAATCCCCTGCAGCTGTTTTCACTTCAATCTGTATTGAGGAAGAGCGACCCTCTTTTCAAGATGTGCTAAGAAATAATCATAAATAGGCTGAAGAGCACTATAAAAAGCAATAATATTTGGGCTTGCTGAGCTGGGCAGAAGAGCTTAGCACTACTGCAGCTTCATTTTGGAGTCCAAGGTACCCAGAGAGATTGAGAGAAATGAGTCAGTGCCTGTGCTGGGCGTTAGAGCCTTACAGAATGCTCAGTAAGGAACTCCTGCTGAGATGGAGGACACAGGAAACACAGCTGGGTTGGTTCAGTGTTAGCTACAACACACAACAGCTCTGTGGCAGGACACACTTTTAAAATATTTTTTTATAATCCTGCTGAGGCCTGGTATTGGCAACATTAGCCCATGCTTGCACTCTTTTGCTATTGCTGGACTGAAAGGTGGAATATTACCTTTAAGCTTCAATGAGGATCGAAAATTAGGCTAACTCATGATGGGACCCTCCACCTGCTCACCTGTCCATGGGTGAAGCACTAGAGAACCCATTTTTCCTCTAATGATATCATCTGGTGCAATATAGGCCAAGCAAAAAAGCATCTAAAATGTGTTCAGATAGGTGGTGTTATTGGTATAATTTTACCAGTTACTTTCATGCCCTTGTAGACCAACTTAGAAGAATAGGACTTAATCAAAGATGAGCTTAGATGACAGTTTAAATGATGAGATTCATGCCTTTTTAAAATATGAGTCTAAAACAGGTATGTTGTTTCTGTTTTGGTCCTCTTTAGTGCTGTCTATAATCATGCCCCTATTAAAATGATACTTTTAGGGACTATTTATTTGATAGACTCTCAAGTATTCATTACCTTAATTACCCACTATAAATTACCCATGATACTCTATCCTTGTTTGGTGCAAAAATAATGACTTTTTATCATTCAGGTGCTAATCACCAAATCTTAATCCTTTGCTAGTTTATTATGGATTTTCAGAGGAAAAATTAAAGCAGAATCTTAAATATGTCTGTTCCCTAATTTGTCTTTAGACAGCAGTGCATCCATTCTGCTTCTGGTGAACTTCAGCAGATGGTGTCATGCTGCAGAGGCAGGGAATTGTCTGCCTGTGGTGCTGGGAGGTGACAGGACAGGTGTCCCCCTTGCTGTGGGATGCAATGTGCTCCAGCTCTGAGAGCTGAGCATCGGCATTGCTCGATGTGTTCTGATGGGATTTCTTGTTGGCACTTTTTATACAATTGTTTGTCATTCTCCTGTGGTGCCAACGCTTGCCACAGCACATGAAGGCACTCCTGATGATGCCCTGCCTCTGACTCAGAGCAAGGCCCCGAACTGGGCTGGCTGCTGGCTGCTTGCCCTCCCCTCTTACTGGTGTCACTGGTGCAGGGAAGTGGAGCTGTGATTGTATTTGTCCCTGTGCTTTCTGTTGAGGTATGAAACGAAATCTCTGAGGCTGAGGTGTACTGAGATGCCCGGGTTTTCCTCATGGGGATAAGGGAGTACCCCAGAGTAACTCTGGCTGTGCTCTGCAGAGAAGGTGGCGTTGAGGGAGAGGTGCTGCCCATCTCCAGTGGTGAACGAGGAGTAGCCTGGGACAGGCAATCTTTTACGGGCCTGGCTGGGTCAGTGGTGTCGGCAGCCAGGGCAGGGCTGAGGAGCAAGTGCTTGGATCATGAGCCTGCCAAGGCCCTGCATCTGGAAGGTCTGTGTGCAGGAAGGTGAACACTCAGAAACCAAAACTTTTCTTCAGGACATTTTCCCTGTGCTCACGGAATATGAAAATGTGTGTGGGCAGCATAGAATAACTGTACATTTATAAATTGGAAGAGCACCTTATTCTTGCTTAGATTTTTCTGTGGAGACCCTGCAAGCATGGGGCAACAGAGGCTCTCTGTTCCCAGTCTGCCTCCAGCCAGGTCACTTTGTCCTGACACTACAAAATCTGCCCATTGCTGTTGCCACGTGTCCCTCACAATGGCAATCTTTGAGCCCTTCTTAGCCCTCAACTCAAAGTCATTTATAACAGAGGTAGCATAAGAGTCCCTGTTGTTGCAAACAACTGCAAAGAATTTTCTTAAGGTGACCTATCAAACACATCAAAGAGCAGAAATGAAACCATCATTTAGGTTCTGGTCCTATGCTGCTGTCACTAGGCTGCAGTGCTTCACCTATGTACACAAAACTATACAATTAATCATATTCTAAAGGTATGGTGAAAACCAAGAGCATAAAAATATGGAGAGGTTTCTCCATAGCTTGTTAGAATAGTGGAGGTTGTGGTGTCTATAGAAGGTTCACTGCAATCTAACAGCTTGCCACGTGCCAAAAGAGGCGCACAGCATTTTATTTCAGTAGTGTTATCACTGGAATTATTTATTAAATGTATCAGTCTTACTCTAGCGGAAGAGTCTTTTTATTAAATCAGATTTAAGATATTTTTATCAGTGCTATTTCCAGCTGACATGATTTTTCATGGCAATTGGGTGAGCAAACAATTACACAGTATGATGTTGAGGGTCTGAAAAATTTCGTATATGCCATGTTATAATGCTCAAAATAATCCTGATCAAAAGATGGTGTGAATTGTGTGGGAATTAATATTATCATACAAATGTATTTAAGTGTTAATTCTCTTTGATGTGACCATGTAGAAAAGCCTTAGGAATCAGTGAAGATTAGTGGAAAACTGACTATTTCTGGTTACTTGCTCATAATAATACAGACAGATTGTCTGTGCTAAATTGCTAAACCATTTTACCAGGCTTTTCAGTGTCCTTTTTTTTTTTTTTTCAAACTTGATTTTATTCATATTTGCCAATCGAGATGTTGGGAGGAAGAAGGAAGAGAAAGTCTTCAAGAGAAATATATTTTATTTTTACTATATGTAAACAGCACCTGATGTTGCACTCAGATTTGAATTTCCTTCTTCCAGAAATGTTAAAGAATTTTTATAGTCAATGGGTGAAGGGAAGGAAAGCTCTGCATTGGAGTTCATTGGTCTTTATACCTGTAGAAGTCTCAAATTCTTGACTTCTACATGCCTGACACCTGCAAGGAACCCCTGCATATGTAGGTCTTTGTTTCTGACCTCTAAAAACCTTCTGGCTAAAAGAGACACTTGCCCATTTCATTCCTGTCACTAAGGCTTGGCATTGAGCCTGTTGTAAACTGACTAATATGTGTTTCGTTATATTCTATATGCTTTTGAAGAAATTAGTTTGAAGTATTTCCAGTTTGTCACTGAAAAAAATGGAAGAAATTTCAAGATAAAACTGAAATATACGATGGTAAAATGCTGATCATTCTAAATGTCAGTTGAACATCTAATTTATATAATAACCTGATTTTATGGCACCCGGCCAAGTGCGAATGTAAAACGATGGTACAGACAGGCTTTTGTCTGAATTTCATTGTTTGGCACATGTAGCAAGTCAAAGCTGAAATACTAGTGAAAAAGAAAAGTGACTTGTTGCACATGTTTGCAAATGCCTTTTGATGATAAATGCAAATATTCTCTGATTAACTCTTTTGAGTCCATGAGTTGTATCTGTTTGTTTTCTTCCCTTATGAACCTCATGTGCAGTAGCGGTCTGCACTTCAAAACCTTCCTGTTTCTTAGTTGAAATTTTAGTTTTTTATACTATGAGAACACTTGCAAATCAATGCACCTGTTCTTAATGGTACACTATTCACTTCCTTGCAGCAGTCAGTAATTTTACTGATATTTGTTGCTATGTGCATTCAAAATTAGTAGTGCTACTGTTCAAATATGAATGCTACTAAAATTACAGATTAACTAGCAAGCTGTTGGAATCTCTGTTACCAATAACTGCCAGGAAAAATAATTTCACGCTATAAACTTAATTTGGAATTTGCTATGGGCCAAGAATTACTTATATCTGTCAGGGTTTCCCAACAGGACTCAGGAATAAAGTAAGTATTTTTTAAAAGTTAAACTTTCTTTGAATAAGTTTCTAGACTGATGTCTTGTATGTTTGCTGTCTGGCAAGAAATAAAATTTTTCTGTATAAAAACCCTGCAAACTGGAATTGCTAATGATTACTCCATGTTGCATTGGACTGTGATGGAAGATCCGGATAGCAAGGTCCTACTGGTTTTGGGCTCCATCCATATAATAAATTTTCTTTATTCTAGGAGGAGAAATTTCTCATAAATAGTCCTTGTTTCTTGCAAATTAAATTAAGTGGAGTGGGTTTCTTTGGCAGCAGCAATAGCTGAGGCCTGCAAGAGGAACAGAGCAGCCCTGCTCCACACCTGAGCTGCACCTGAGCTGTTCGTGCTGGGCTCTTGTACACTCGCCACGGCCTGAGAGAGAGCGAACATGAGTGACACTGATGGATGTGCTGCCAACTGCTGCACATTTGTGTTTTATAAAACATCCCCCTTTCTGTGGTCAGGCCCAGAAAACGGAATTCTTATAAACTGTCTAAAATGTCATGGCTTTATTAAAATAAATACCAAACACTGTAAAGGAAGCACTTAAAGCTACAAGTGCATTGAGGTCTTTTGTGGCCCCTACTGAAGGCAGGAGACTGAGCTAAATAGACTCTCAATCTGAAAAAAGTGCAACATCCTTATGTGTTTCTTAATTTCCAGCTATGTATGTTCCTTTAACGACTTAGTGTTATTCAGCTGGTGGATCTTCTCAGGTGGAGCTATTTGCTGCACTTCTGTGATCCTGAAAAAGGCTTCAATGTGTGGAGCACATGCAGCGCTTTTGGCTACTGATGGTGCTGCCTTCTGATTGCATGAATGATTACAGGAGACCAGAAGAAAATTGGAAAGATCAATTATTTTGATTATAGTAAGTATGATACTGAATCACTGCTCGTGAGTAGGCACAGCAGGTCTAGAGTGCTTTTGTGTATGCCCAATTGTATGGTCATGTATTGTGCGTGGGTACTCTGTGCAGGGTCTTACATGAATCTTTTACTTGTAGCAAATGTTGAAAAAGAGAAAGGGAAAAAGAGATTTTACTTTCTCATTTTCTAAGAGTTTTTGTGTTGTTTCTTTTTTCTTTTTCAAAATAAAAGGGAAAGGCATGAAACTCTCTGTTGTGCTCTCAGAAAAGGGAAAAGAAAAATTACATTAAACATGCACTGTTATTTTTTTATCAGTGTTCCCATTTTATCTGAGCAACACACAACTTAGCACCTATTTTCTTTTGCAAATTTTATGCGGTTTAGGAAGGACTTAGAAACTAAAGCTTCTAAAAAGACTCTGATAGCCTCAACTGTAAGGCCAGTGAGATGATGGCACATTTGCAGCCACTCAGTGAAGATTGCAAGTTTAACTTGCTAAAGAAAGTGTTAGAAAATTAGAAGGCCAATCCTGAGGCTCCTTAGTCCCAGCTCCTGGCCCTGGTTCCCTGGGCTGCGAAGTATTTTTGTGAATCCATCACTGGATAATGTATATTGTCACTATACTTGCAGCTGTCAACATCTCTCTAGTTTCAAACATGAAGAAATTCCCTTAGATGACCTGTTCGTGTCTTCTAAGTTTCATTCCTTCAGGGCATATTTCCATGCGATTATTAATGGTTTTTGTTATCTTTTCATGACTGCGTAACATTTGAGTCTTAAAATGTGGTCTGGAATGAAATTCTCCTGGAAATAATAGTTTTCCTTTGTCCTTTAATTCTGTTGTTGTAGCAAATCAGAAAATGCTGCAGACAGTGCTATAGAATTTAAATAATTAATGTAAAAATCTTTTCCCAGCTGTGACAGGGCAATATCAGAATGTTCTGAATTGCTTATCTGTTTCCTAATGAGAAATAAGGTAGTCTAGATATTGAGAGATTCCCTAGGGCTAATATGTTTGAGGACCGTGTACTGAAAGTATCTAATGTTTAATAGATATAAACTAGCAATGTAGAATGATTTCAAACAGTTCTTAAAATATTTTTATTCACGAGTTTTGGTGGGGTTTTGCCCCAGATTTTGTTTCAATAATGAACACAAGTGCATGACACTTTTGCAATTCATGTCTGTTCCCATATGAAATTCCTGTTCATATCAGAAGGCCAGTTCCTATTGGGAAAAGGCTCTTGCACACAGGCAGTGAGGTTCACTGTCCCCTTGTGCCTGCAGAGAGCAAACAGGGAAACATCTGTGCTAAGCTAGAGCTGATTTTAATGGATTGGGTTCAAATGTTGGCAGAAGGCACACGCTCCAAGAGCCACCGAAAGATGGTTAATTGGCTGTGAGCTTTGGAGCCTGACCATTAGCTGGGAGACACAATCCTTACTTACAGAGAGTTAGAATACTTATTTCCAAGGCAAGCAGAAAGCTGTGTGTCTGTATGGCTGGGAGGAATGGCAAGGGAAAGCCACAGGGTAAGTGGCATTGGAATGCTGGTGTCTTTGCCACAAGGGGTAAACTCTATAATGCTCTTAGCTATAGACATTATTTCTTCTCCAGTCAAAAAGAAACAAAAAAAGAAAAAAAAAATTAAAGAAAAAGAAAAAAAAGAACAAAACCCTACAATCATTTTTGTGAGGGAGATTTCATTTCAAGTTTTAGCATGAGTCCTTGCACTTCAGGAGTAGGGATTATGCCAGATTTACTGAAATTGTACTGCTAAGTGGCTAAATTATCAATTGATTACAGGTGTGTGTCTGCCTTAAAGGGGATTCAACTACACTTTAAAGGAAGTTAATGAATAATATTGGCAGTAGCTGGCTTTGCTGCTTCTTTAGAGTCCTGTCACACCCCTTCCTGGGAGGGAAGTTAATGCTCGCTTCTTTATTTTTCTCTTGTTCTTGACACAAAACTGACTGAGCATGGAATCAAATGCTTGATGGAGTGAATTATGAATACACGTTTGCCTTCTTAGTGTGCTAGGACTTCATTGTTTGGCAGTTCATCCTTTCTTTAGGTAGCGTATCCTTGAGATTCTGTAAAATGTTTGTTGTAATAAAAAAGAGGTTAGGAAAGGGAGGGATTTCTACTCCCCCTCAACCCCACCCACCCCCCATTTCAGGAGAATAAGTGTACTCAGGCTAGTGTAGATTTTAAAGTGATGCATGAAAATGGAGCAGTGTCTTTTATAGCTGGAAATAAGAGGTGGATTTCAACATTCTGGAGAAGCTTTCCTTTGTTTGGCAAAGAACAGGGCTTCTGCTTGGATGACTGGTCTGGAAATCGCTCATTGGAAATCAGTCCTGTGCAGTGCCTTTGAATGAAGGAAAGCCCTGTAACAACCACTGCCGTGGCCTCTTCCAACTCCCATGGCCTCGTGCTGGCACAGTCATGGCTTTGACCCCCTGTCCCCGGTGCTGTGCTGGAGCTCAGGTCCCTCAGGGAAGGAGGTTCTGGGCTCTTGCCCTGTCTGCCCAGGCGGCCCCTTGTCTCACTGCAAGTTCAGACCTAGGGTGGAGGAGGAAAAAACACCATGGTTGCCTCTAAAGGCATTCAACTGTTAGTTCAATGCCTACTTACTTTAATAAAATCCACTTAGATGCTCATCTGTAAGAGCCAGTCTGACACCTTACATAAATCTTAATTTGTTTACCATGGTTGCTTTAAATAAAAACCCCACTGCATAAGAACAGACACAACCCCTGCTAATTAGACCTCAAAGTACACTGAGATAACTTTGGACAGATGTACCAGTGTTTTATTATGCCAGCTTTTGGCCAACATATTTTTTAATATGTGTAGACCTAAAAGACTGCAGTTTTAGGCTTTTGGTTTACTAGGCAGTGGCAATAGGTGTTGGAAAGGCTGGCATGCAGTGCTTTTTTCACAAGCAAGAAGCAATAAACTCCTGTGACCTGAAAAAAACCAGTTCTTCCTTCAGTTTGATAGAATGATATCTGTACTAAACTGATATGTTAATTGAGTTTGGAAGCCTCAATTTAATTGTGACTCATTGCAAATGATCGAGTTAGTCAGCTCCTCAGTTGCAGTTCTGTTTTTGTCAAAAGAATAAAAGAAAATAGGTACCATGCATTTACTTTCTTTGTGTTCCTCAAAAGCTCTGCAATTTTAAATATTTAAAGATTTGTGAGGCTCTTGGCTTTTTGTTTTTCTTTTTTCTTTTTTTTGTCAATCTATTTCACACATTTTTGACCATGACAATTTTAGGCTCTACCTGTGAAATTCCATCTCACAATGTATTAGCTGTTATCACAAAAACTCCAGATTTATATGTACATGGGAAACAATTAAGCAGAACTAAACTTATTTGAGACAGTTATGCTATAACAATAATGCCAGTAAATTTCAGTACTGGTTAGTAAAAGAACAATGCTGCTGAGTAGCCCCAACATCTGGAACCAGATTCACCCCACTGTGACTCAGGTGGCTGTGGCTGGGTTAGAGCAAAAGCAAGTGCTACAACTTCCTTCAACAAAGATACCTCTGTAGATCAACCTCATGAGAAATATCCATCCTCTAAACCTTTTTAGTCTAAGGAATGGTGGTAGAAAATAAGGAAATAATGAAGGAGATTACTTGCCTTACCTGCCTGTAGAAAGTAATTGCTCATTTTTATCTTCTGATTTGTATTATACTCACTGTTAAGAAAACTGAAGCTAGGCTGAAGTCTTATTTTGCTAGGAGTCAACACTTTGCTTAATTGTACCCATATAAAAAAGGCTCTTAGTCCAAAGTAACCAAGCTGAGAAAAGAGAGGGTGGAATGGAAAAGAGGGACAAATGAATAACTATGCCCGCAAGGTCATAGTTGATTTCTGCATAGTTATTGCAGAAATAGGACAGTTCTAATTCCATTTGGTTACTACCAATTACTTGCAGACCTAAAGAACTGTTCTCCCAATTTGCCGCTGTAGTATGGTTTATAAATATTAAACTATACAATGGCTTGATTAAATATTCCAAAGTACTTAACATTTAGAAGATTCTTCCTGACTTTTGTAAACTGGAGTCATAATGCACCTATAAAATTCTAAGGAATAGAAACTCTTCTAATAACTACATAATAATATGCAATGCTTTTAAAATTCTTTCCAAGAAGAGGGTAGAATAAAATTTTTAAAAATTTCAAAAAAGAATGGGGAAAAATTGGTGTCAGATACGAGTTCACAGAAGTCTGCATTGGTGCACTAAACTCTTGAAAGGAAGGGCCTGTTAGATCTTCTGCTGTAATGGTCAGGATTCCCAGAGCTCCTGATGGTGAACAGAGTGTTTGGAATTGCTGCTTGTGTGTGTTCATACATTAACATAATATAAAAATGCATAAATAAATAATAGTTCAGGATTCAGACAAAAATAACTTGATATCAGAACAGCTTAAAAAATTACAGTATAAATTGGTATTGATGTGCAATCCTGGTTAATTAAAAGTCTGCTACTCCCACATAAATGTGAGGAGGGAAAAAGTGAATTATATTCATCTGTGTAATATCTCATCTCAGAAATATAGGCTAGTAGGACCTGATACCTTATCTGAAATTAAAAGTTTAATTTGTACATTCTGACATCACATGGAGAGGCTAAAGCTTCCTTTTTTTCTGGGGTAAGACATTGCAATCACTAAGCTTTTATATGCAAAGGAGCTGTGTATATCTTACATGCTTCCAATGATTAATGTTGTAGTTATTTCTATTGTGCTAATTCATAATGCTTCTTGCACTTGCTTTTGTGGGACAAACCTTCATCCATCAGTGGAGTGTTATCTTGCCAGTTTCTCCACTATTTTTATTTAGCTAATTCAACCATTGCATTACTTAAAAGGATCTAATTAATCATTATGTTCGTAATCTTGGCTTTTATTGAGACCACAGTTAATTAAGTTTACAAATTGACATGGCAAAGTTTGATCCAGACAAATTACCTCGGAAGAGGATTTGTATCAATAAAAACCTCTGGACCGCTATATCGTTGGCTTTTCCAGCTGGTGACAAAGATCTGTCCCAGCCCGGGGAGGGCTCCTGAGTGCAGCCATCCAGCGATGCCCATGTGCTGGAAACACTTCTGTAAATGACAACTTGGAGATGTCACAAGCTCTTCAAAAATATTCTATAGCGAGAAGAGGCCGATCTTGCAAGGCCTTCCATGCCCACCTGCGGCTTCAGTCAAGGGCTTCTCCGAGCCTAGCACGGCACGGCTGAGAAAAGGGCAATGAGAAGGGGCTTTCCCTGCCTTTCCCTGGGAATTGTCCGGCGCTGCCAGGGACAGGCACCTCGATCTGTCGCAGCCATGGCCCCTGGGTGCTGAGGGCTGAGGATGGGGAGCACAGGCAGAGCCTGGCCTGTGGGGCTGTGCTGGGTGAGGAGCCAGGAGCTGAGGGAGCCGGCAGAGGGGAAATAGGGATTGACAGGATTTTTATTCATGGAAACTCTGGGAGGCAGCGCCTGACTCTGGAAGGCAGCGCCCTCTCCGGCAGCTGCAGAAGGGGCTCAGGGCCCCAGGAGATGCTGAGGGGTGAAGTCTGCCTGCAGAGCGCTGGAGCTGCACCCCGACACCCCCTGTGCAGGGAAGGCTGGTGGGGCAGAGCCCCCCCGGGACTCCGACCTGCTCCTGTGCATGTGGAGATGTTTCTTTGGGGCCCAGGGTGCTGGGGAGACGCTGCTGTCTGCCCTGGGGCTGTTTCCCACTGTTTGTGCCCATGAGTGTCAGTGGCAGGGCTGGAGGGGCCTGGGCAACAGCTCTGAAGGGGTCTCCTCCTGATGGGATCCACCTGGAAATCGTGAGGGCAAGGGCTCCTTTTCCAGCTGGGTGCCATCCTGCTGAGGAGAGGTTGGAACTTGGGAGTGCTGTGAGGGAGCTTACAGGCCACAGGGAATCACAAAATCAGTTAGGTTGGAAAAGACCTCTGAGATCATCGAGTCCCACCTATGACCAAAAGCCACCTTGTCAACCGTGCTGTGGCACTGAGTGCCACATCCACTCCTTCCTTAAACAGCTCCAGGAGATTTTGTGTGTGAGGTGATTGGGAATGCATTAGTAATGCAGTTAGAAACACATTAAGAATGCTGGGCATTTTTTATGAAAAAATAAACCCATGTGTAAGAGTTGTAATTTACTAGTTCTCTTATTTTTTTTTTCCTGATACAATCAATGATTAATATATTTAGAAATGTTTTCCCTGCACTATCTGTGCCAATTAGATACAACAACACATTTAAAATCTATTGGCCTTTGCAGAGGCTGGATGAAGAACTGCAGGGGTTTTGTGTATTTACTATGATGCTGTTTGTTTCATTCCCATTGTTATCCTGAAGCATTTATTCTTACTCATTCTCCACCTTGCTATCTGCTGTTGTGGAGCTCAGCAGATGGCTCCAACCACTCCTTTAAGGGCACTAAGGGTCCTGAGGTAGCTTTAAACCCCACTGCAGCTCCTGTGGCTGCAGAATAAATGGATATGGGATAGATAGATATCTCTGCCCTGCTCAGCATGGTGCTAAATGGTCTTGGATGCCATTATGCCAAAGCTGTAAAGGGCAGGATGTTTGATGTATTCTGAGCCAGAAATGCATCTTTTGGGCACATTTGAACATTTTAGTACAGAATGGCTGAAGGAAGGCCTGAGTGGTCTGCTGAATGACAGCACAATGTTTCTGAAACAATCAATGAGGTGGTTCCTTTGAAAGGCAGACAAGTGGGTGAATGAAGAAGAAATTCAGGCAATGCCCACTGCAATGTTGTAGTGTTTTGCTGATCCTTAGCAGTACTTAAGAAAGGATGGGGGGATAAGAATAAGAAAACTGTTTTATGCTTTAAAGAATCTTACAAGATTACTATATTGATTTTCCTTTTAATGATAGAAGTCTCCTAATTATTTTGATTCCTAGTTTTTATGTATTTTGGTCTCCATCCTTAATGAAATGTTGAAAGAACTTAATGGGAAGTAACTGACTGTTTTAGTCTGTGTCAAGTCCTGTTTGAATCAGGTTGATCTAAAATAAATTGGTTTTTTGTTCTATTGTTTTCTAGCTGTCCAGCAAACTAGAATATTGCTGATTCACCCAGGTTTTCTCATCAACTCTGTGCCAGGAGTATTTATATGTGTAAGTACTTTATGAAAAAATCCTTAAATATTAGATATTTTTGCACTTACTATGAAAATGGTTTAGAGAAAGATTTCTGAATTTAGATATCTTGTTATCTTTTGCTAATTTTGAAAACAATAATAGGTGAAAATAAACTTGCTTTTGTAATATTAGTTATTGTGATACTTCAGTACAGAAGACACCTCTGTGATTACATTTTTCAGAGTAATGTGCCATTACTGGAACGAAATTATTCATTTGCAAAGGATGATTGATCAAACACAAGCTACTATAATGTGAGGGCTAGAACAAGGTCAAACTTATTTTACACGTGTACAGAAACTTGGAAGAATCAGTAAACTGGACATACAGACAAATATTTGAATCCATGAATATTATTGTTTTCATTGTTATTTTTTGTTTTCTTCTCTGGCTTGCTCAAAGACTGCAATGTGCATTTATTCATCCTGGCCTGTAAGCACTTTACAAAATCCTTTTTAATGGCAATTTTAAACCCCCAGCCTCAGTTAGATATACACTCTTATATCACAGAAGAATGGATGTAAACTCCCTGCAGTCTTTTGACATGTCAAGTAAAGATTACACTGGTTCAGTGATCTCGCTCCCCAGTAAAAGCAGGGAGGTAATTCACAAAAAAATTTAGAGCCAACAGAATAATAATCATGAGTAGTTTATCTAGTGAATTTCCCAATCAGTTGTGATATAATTTATGCATTAATTTCAACATGGCATGCATTACCATTCCAAAACAGTGATTATATCTTGTTGGAGGCTCTCTGGACTCCTACTGTTTAATAAAGCAAGTACAATTTAGGACAGGTCAGATGGAAGCTTTGTTAACTATGATCACCATGAGAGAACAGGGGGACAGCATCTCCCCCCTGGTGCCCTGTTCTCTGCCAAGAGATTGCAGACCCAGCCTATAAAATGTGTTGGAGAAAGAGGCACAGAAAAATCAGTAAGTTCAATATCAACAAAGTCAGGTGTTCATCCCTGGGGAGGGTAGAATGCTGGAGTATCTCCTTAACTGCCACTGTTTAGGGAATCAAGCTAATTCAGTAAAAAAATATGGACAATAAACCCAGTAAATGCTACAGTAAATATGATGGACAGTAAATAATATGGACAATATAGAGGGGTGGCTCTTGGTGGAGCCTAGACTGGTATTAGCTTAGCAAGGTGTTGGAAATAACCACAGACCATTAGCTTTTAGGTGAAGGGAATCTTCTTTTAGTGAAGACAACTTCTTAGCCTGACCTCAATCATAAAAATTAGTAGTGTTACCGCCACAGTCTGAATCTCAATCACACATGCAGCAGGGAAAAAACCCAACAAAGCAATTAAGTGCTGTAAATAGTGCATTGAAGCGATATCATGCAACTTCCCTGACCACTCACACAGGCAGCCCTGCTTGAGTAATTAGATGAAGAATTTAATTATCTACACTAAAATTTATTTCTGCTTATTGCTGTGACCTCTGCAACACATGGTTTATCAATTGCTTGCAATTGCAAGTCAATAACGTTTTTCAGGCATGTAGGAGTTCTGGGATTTCTTCCTGTTGTCTAAACTCAGAAAAACAGGAGAAGAGAATTTTGAGGAAACAGGTCAGATCAGCTGTGGGCTGTGTTCAGAAGTTGTCTAGAAGAAACCAAGAAGTGATTAATTTTTTTCATTGCAGTAACTTTGTATGAGTTTTCCATGCCCAGAGTTCTTATCCGTTGTCTTTACCCTATTGACTTGCTGGTTCTGCTTTGTTCTGGGCAATCCTTTAGAGACGGGAGATGCATTTCCTGGGTTGGCCTCAGCTGGACACAAAGCTGTGTTTGAATTGGTGTTGATTTGGTGTCCAGCGGCTGACTCGAGGTCTGGCATGTGCAGACAAGGAAGGGAAGGGGTGCTCTGAAGCTTGCTCCTCATATTAAACTTGAGGGGGTTGTGTCTTTATGTAGATATTTATTCCTTGATCATAGCCTGCTATACCACTGCAGCTACAGCATGGGACTTGAATTCTTCCTGTTGATTGATTTTCTTTGAATCTTAAAAAATCTTATGAACATTTTTATTTCAGGTTTCAAACCATTGAAAATGTGTCTCTAGTCAGCTGCAGCTACAGTTTAGATTTTATTAGGGCTTTTAAAAAAAAATTGATTGCTGTTACAACTGTGCTGAAGGTTGTTTATTGTCCATTATCTGAGACATGGTTGTTTTACCTTTTTTTTCTTTCTTTTTTTTTTTTTTTTGGAATATTTTTATCTATCTCCCATTATTTTAGTCACTTAATAGGTTACCTACATTATTAAGGGTTTAAATTAATGTTTTACTTGTACATCTTAAGCTCTGCATTTCTCATCTCCTTATTTTACTTATTTAAATCTTTTCATCAATGTACAGGAGCTTGCTACAGTTTCTTATGCTTACTGTCAAATAATATGATTAAAAATTAAGTGAATTTGTAAAACAAATGAACTCATAACGTAATTATTGAACTAAATGAAGGGTAAAAATGATGAAGATTTACAAGACTGAATTATGTTTTTTATTATGCATTTAAAAAAAAAATAGGTATGATTGTGACTTAAAAATTCAGTCTATTCAGTATGCACAATTCTAGTGAAATCTTGTGGATATGATAAATTTATAACAGTCTCCAGTACTGGATGTTGGGGAAAGAATTCACATCCAAAAATTAAGGTGCAATAGCCAGTGTAATGCCAGTTGTGCTATTTTAAGATCTAAATTATCTGTAAAAAATGAATATATTATCCTACAATGGCTCTATTTGGACAACACCAAGCTTCACAATATGATGGACAGTAAATAATATGGACAATATAAAGGAGTGGCTCTTGGTGAAGCCTAGACTGGTATTAGCTAAATTATCTGTAAAAAATGAATATACTATCCTACAATGGCTCTATTTGGGCAGCACCAAGCTTCACAATATCAAGTTCAAAACTCTATTTTACCTCAGTTTTACTTGAAATAGCAGTTGGATATCTGAACACCTCTGTGAGAGAAGTAATGACATGAAAATTATTTTGTTTGCAACCCAGGTACTTTCTCTGACTGATATCTTCTCACAAATGCAGAAAGCAGTTGGTTCAGATTGTTTCCTTGGGAGTGAGTGAAAAAGGCTCCTGTAGCTATGTTCAATATTTCATGATCTGAGACCCAGCTAAAATATACTTCACCACATAATTTCACTGCTCACATTTTTTGGGTATTTAAATAGAACTGAACAGGATGTTTTAGAAGAACATACTTCATCTAGAAATGCCAATTTGTCAAAACCGGAATTGTGTGGGAAAGGGCTGATTTGATCCTCTTTTTTCTTTTCTTTTTTTTTTTTTTTAAAAGCTTTAAGAAACAGATTTCAACTGCTGAGAGCATCTCTTTTCAACATTTTCAACACACAAGTGGCAGTTTTCTTGGCTTGGAGAAATATTTAAACTATAATTAAATGCTATAAGAATAAAAAATGTGGAGAATTTTAAGAGAATGAAATAATTCTAGTAAAGTAAATCAGTCTTTAAGCACCTAAAACTTTAATTAGACTTTATGGCTCTGCATCCACACTGTTTTCAGTACCCATGTGTTTAGATGCAGCCAGCTCATATTTCTTAATTTTGCATGACATAGCCTTGGCCTGATGCTGCTTCCATTCATATTGAAAGGAAAACTCTCTGAGATGAGATGGGTTGGACTCTTGAGAATCCCATCTTGGCTCCTCTGCTGATTTGCCCCATCCAGTAGCTGGGTACTGACTCAAGAGCTGCACTGCTATGAGCTATCAATCCTATAACAACCCCAAAAATAAAACTACTGCTTAAATGGCAGTCTCACTGGGAAGATTGGAATGCATTACAATATCAGGTTGTGTGATCTTTTGGTGATGTTTGAGAATGTCTGAATTACCATATGATAAATGCAAAATTTTGTGTACCATTACTTATGAGAAGAGTTGGTGATAAAAAAACCCACTAACCATCCCTTGGAATCACATCACATGGGTTAAACCCAACAGGTTTCCGTAGAAGTAACCCTGAAATCACTAAGTTATTGGGCATTTGATTTTCAGTTGGTAGAGAGAATATTCTGCACATTAAAAAAACCCCAAACTAGCCTTTGCAACTATTTAGTGCCATTATATTATTACATATCCTGGTTTTTTGTGTGTATTATTAACAACAATTAGATCAAACTGTTGAAAAGTCACTGATTTTGTTAAATTATACAGTGTTTAAAGGCTTGAGAATATTAATTGAAGATTATTGGTATAATTTGGTTAAAAGAGAGCTCAGGGAATATAGGATTCTATTTTTTCATGGCATGATTGACTGGAATGATTTTCTTTTTGGCCAGCTGAGTATTGTTAGAATTGATGTTGCCATGTAAAGCGCTGCTTTGCTAGACTTTAAAGTTTCCTCTGTGGACCCATAGAGAAGATAGCTGTGGACGGTTATTTGTTCTTGTATGTCATGATCAACCCTGTCCTTATTCCAGAGCAATTGTAAGAAGGAAAGGGTTTTTTAAGACAATCAGTGGCCTCACTGTCATGAACTGAATTACAAGAGTTCTTCTAATGTAAACCTCACAGTACTGAGTCACTGGTTTTAGAACCTTGGGCTAAAAGTAGATGTAATGCATAGTAGAAAAATAATAATACATCAATGCCCACATGATGATGAGCTGTACAGAGAGAGATTTTGACTTGTTTGTAATTCTGTGAATATATCAATGCTGAGCTGCTTGGTAGTCAAAATGTAAATACTGTCTTAGAAAGCGTTATGTGAACAAGTTTCATTCTCTTCCTTTTTGAATCATTCATACAGATGTAAATTCACATGTGCAATGCAACACATTTTTCTGATTCTCATCGCCTCACAAAAGAGAAGTAGAAAAGAGGGGTGGTGTATCAGGGATGAAAGAGATGGAGTGGCTTTCATGTGTGGGTAAAATAAAGGGATTCTGAATAGAATTCTGAATAGGTCTTTGAAAGGATTGTGTATCTGTGTAAATTATAGCTGCCTCTAAAACCAGGAATGGTGAATTGAACTGGAGAACAAGACAAAGTTTAGAGCAAAGAAAGTATTTCTCCATTTAATGCAAAATAAAAATCATGGACCCACTTATTGTAAAGAGCTGTGAAGGCAAATACACATGGATTCACAGTGGATTAGAGAAATCCATGTTTAAGTGTATGAGGGGCTATTGAATAATAGGTTTAGAAGGAACTTCTGGGTTGCAATACCTATGTCAGTCCAAACCAGGAGAGCCTATCCTCTGGCTTGTGAGAGGGCAGATATCATTTAAATTATGGAGAAAGCTCTTAAGATCATATTAGGTGTAGCATTCATACCTCTGTGTGCACTGAGTACACACTGTTAGCAGCTTCTGGTATTTGTGAGTACAGAAAGAGAGCTCTATCTTTAGATGGGTATAGCTGGGGCCATGCACACGTATTTAGTTTCTCTGGGAATTATTTTCCAGGTGTTACAGGCTGTCTTGTACTTGTCGGTTATGGTCACTGTAAAACTATGAGGTCTCTTTCTACTCTGTATTAAGTGGAAGATTTTCTTTCCTCTCATTTGTGCTATCATCTGTTAGAACTTGGCTTTGCAGCCTATTTGCTGCAGAGGACAGGATCATACAGCTTAACTACTCACTCAGATGGGAAGTGCAGTTTAGGAATAACATCTGTGCAGCTGCTGGGACATTCACAGCACTGCCAGGCCTTCCCTGTGATTACAACTACATGAGAATTGCATGTCCTCTGCTGGTTTCCTGCTCTCAGATTTGAGAGTGGAGGTCCTGGATCCTCCCTGAAATAAAAATCCTTTCTTATTTGATTTGAATTTGACTTGAGCCTTTGAAGGATTAGGAGTATTACAAGGGTTGAACATGCCCATGGGGGAAGGAGTGCTGTGTGTTGGTAATCCCTGTGTGATGCAAAGCACTGGGGTGCAGAGAGCTGCAGTTTCTGTCTGGGAAGCAGAGGGGTCACAGTGATATCAGGCTTTGGATGGGGAGTTGATTATAAAATGTTAACCATTACAGGGAGCAGGAGTGATTGCACTGCTCCAGGGCAAGCTGAAAAACATCTATTTAGCTCTAAATACAGACTGTGGTTTCAGAATTTGTGGTTCCTGGTGCTTTCCAGGGTGTCATGTGCTTGGTTTTATGCGGTCAGCTGAAATTTATGTCATACAATACTTGCAAGCTTAGAAAGGCTTTCATGTATGTGTAATATAACAAAATGCAGAAATATGCACTTGGAACTTCATGGATTTATCTCTTCATTAAATAAAAAAAACAAGCGGTTTTGCCCAAGGGACGATTTTTAAGTTGTTTAGGATATTCTCTCTGACCAGTTTATGGGAAGGGAAAATGCACTGGGACAGAAACCTAAATGAAGAAATAAAAATGGACTTTTTTGAAACAAAATTTACCTTTGTAAATTAAACATGGAAAAAAAAAATCACCTTTGTAAATTAGAGGCGAGGAGCCTTGAAATTAGGTAAATTAAAACCATGCTTACTTGAAGGGCTTTTAGCAAGAAAAGTATCTTTCTATGGCCAGGCCTGAAACAGTCTTTAAGGCTTGCAGAGCCATTGCCCAGGCACTGTCTGTGAGCTCTGTGCCCAAAGACATGCAAGGCATCGGATCCATCTCTACCACAACTCCAGGTTATTGACCAGAGAGGCTCTGCCCTCCTTATCCTGGGAGGTGAATATGAACATGGGGTGAAGAATTTGGAAGGGAGCACAGAATGACCCCAAGTCACCAGCAGACACAGCTCAGCCTCGCTGTTGGGTCTCTGCAATCAGAGCAGCACCACAGGCGTAGGCAGGGCTCTGAAAACTCATGCCTAGGTTTGAATAGAAAGAGTCAGACTCAGTCTGCAGTCTGATTACAAATAAAAAGAAAATGCATGCTGGAAAAACAAACTCTTAATCTGGTCTTGAATAGCAATTATGATGTATTTAGCATAAAATAATAGTTACGGGAAAAATAGGTTTTGTTTTTCATTTGCAGCAATGTGGTTCCCTGTGAGATTTAATTAATGGCTCTCATTTATTCTTATTTCTCCCTATTCTGTGAGTGCTGAGTATAAAAGAGCACATTTAGTTTCGCTTCTAGGCAGCAAACAAGTTCATTTAATGTTGATATAGAAGCAGCTCTGGATTTCAGAGGGAAAAGAGAGGAAGGGCCATGGAGGGACAATGTGATTACTACCACAGATATCATAGACAGCTTGAATGGCTTTAGCAATCGGGGTAATTTTTCTGAAAACCACGTTTATATTTCTGCACAACAATTCAGAGAATGGGGAATTATCTCCCATAGCACATTATATAAACGGGGCCTGGAAGTTATAACCCACTTAATCTGGATGCAATGCTTTGTCTTTTGGGGGATGTAGGAGATGTTAGAAACACACACCTATGCTCTCTTTTATCATTTTCAATTAAGAAAAGAAACTTTCCTTTGGATAATATTATCTTGGGGAATATATTTCAAGTAAAGCAAATCTTCCCATTGGATAAGCCAGGCTATACTACACATTTAAATGTGATATTGCAAGGGTCAGAGTGGCCAAACCGCAGAGTTCTTCCCACAAGTGTAGAAACCAGGGAGTGGGGTGGGTTTTGATTGATGGTTTGAGCAAGTCTGCTGGAGGAGGACTGTAGTCCTTAAATTGAGGGAGGCTTTGCTACCAACTTGCATTTATTTCAAGATCAAGGCCTCAGGCTTTCATTTCCACCAAACTTGGCTGCTGAGCCACTGGCATCTAGAACAGAAACCCAGTGCTATAAACTCACACCTGACTCTTTTACAAGAAAAATGCTGCTCCTTAAAGGACTACTAATTTCTTTTGAGGAGCGCGTGGTTTGCAGGAGAGGCTGGAACTGAAAGCAGCAGCCTGTTGTTTCACCTGGCAATTATTTAATGCTTGTGTTTGGTTCATAGGGTCTAGAAAGATGATCAATGTGAAAAAGTTTAGTTCTTACCTTGCGATAGCAAAAGAGAGAATTAAAAGAATAATAAAGCCATGGAAGCATAACTTAGGGGTAAAAATCTCTCAGGATCCTTTGCAAAGGGCATCAGTAACCAAGAGTGAATGCTGAGAAGGACATGGTAAAAGCAGAAAAAGCAGTAGCATTTCAGTTTCCTGACTGTACATAATATGAAGTTTGAATCCTGCTCCTGTTGTATCTATCATCTGCTCTTGGTGTAGGTCAGCCAGGATGGAAGTACAGGTATCTCTGCTTCTGATGACATGACTAATTTGTTAAAAAGATTTGGAATGGGAAATAGAGATTTATATTTTGTCTGCTGTAGTTGTGTCATGCATCAACTGCTTTTTTGCCTTTGGCAATGGACATATTGTCCTCTGGCACAGTACTCATTTTAGTTCATTTGGACTCTCTTAGTTTAATGGGGATTTTTTTCATATTTGTTACAACTTAAAGACATGGGGAAATTTATGCATACCATAGGCTTGGGCTGTTTATCCCCTCCCCGCTCCCTTTTTAAAAATCTTTTTTTATTGTGTTTTCTGATGGAGTTATAAAACCCAACAGTATTGGCAGGAGTGGCTGGCAGAGCTGAGTAGCCGAAGGCCTTTTGGCCTTTGTGCAGCTCCCTCTGCCCTGTAATGCTGTGCAATTTTCACCACTCATTCTTCTCACCAAATGTCCTCCCTGGTCTGTCTCTTAGCCCTGGGAAATGCACAATAGCAGCACATTTGCTCACCAGATGTTCTCCTTTCTGGTCTTAGGAAGAGCTTATAATATTTGACTCTTATACCACCATTGATTTGTCATTTCTCACCACCTTGGGTCTTGAGTGCTCTTTGTACCAGTAGGAGTAATCCAGTGTATGAAAGAAATCGGAGGATTTTTTGGGCAATTTTTGAATGAGTTTGAACCATGAAATAGGACATGATTTCACTTGCACCATGTGAGGTGAAAGGCAGTGACTGCTGCTTTTGAATCCTGAATGGTTATGCAGCTTCACAAATAAAATGTTTAAAGAAAGCAACATTCTGGACCTCAACATGCAGTGTGCTCAGTTCTGTTACGTGAAGACAGTAAGAAAAAGAATTAGGGTGAGAATAAACAGCTCCCTGTATGCATTTGTATGCTGGATTCATGAGGCACCCACCCTTGGAAGCACTTTGGATAGAACACTGTACTTTATTCATCGTGTTTTATGAACTGCATTTGGAGAGTATTATTCAGGATCAGAGAAGTTCTTTTTATTTTATTCACTAACATAGTTCTCGGTTTCATTCCTAATTGGCTAAGTTATCTGACCTGGTACAATTTATTTTTTTTTCCAAGACCATGGAGTTTCTATGATTTGCATTGGCTTTCAGATTCATTTGGCTTGGTAGAAAGTGCCTAATACAAAATCAAAGCAAGAGATGTTCCTTGCTGGCTTTCTCTACAGCTCACACAGCTGCAGGTGCTTGCCATAAACTTGCTATAGGGGCTGCTCTTGGCCATCCTCCTGTTCTATTAATGTCGCTGTCCTTTGGCAATACATAGATCTTAGTGAAACAAGATGTTTTTTTTCTCTCCAAGCTGTATGCATGTTTTTTCTGCAGGCTGCTGTGCATCCTAGGCAGGCTGTGAGCTAATGATAAGATTGCTAAGGTGAATTCCCAAATCACCTTGTTTTCTGCTGGAGATGAAAGGCCGTGTAAATATGCTTTTCTGGCTCCTTTCTCAGATATAATTTCCCTGTTCTCTCTTTTTCCTCTGCACTCTACTGGCAATATGGAATTGTAATACCTCTGTTTGACTACATGACCTCCTGCACAGTGTTGGCAGGGTGCAATTATTAATTAAGCATTACATATTTTCACCAAAGTTCCAGTTTAGAGTTAAAACTTTGCTCCAATTTGTACTTATATTTCAATTTGTGTGAAATACTTCAAAATGTTTTAATAAAATTATCTTCCAAAAGTGTTAGATAATGCCTCTTCCAGAAGAAAAATATCTGTTTTGAAGGGACTAAGTCAGGTGTTTTAGAATTTGCTATATCCTCAACCCAGCAAGGGCAGCCAAACTAACCTTACAAATAGGGAAAAGTACTGAGAGCTCTATTTTGAGCTGGGGATTCCAAGGCTGCCAAGGCTCCTGTTCTACAACTGGAAACCTAGAAGCTTAGGACAGAAACAATTTTATGCTGAATGTCTGCAGTCCCATGCTAGACCTGCTCTGTGGGACCTGATGTCATTAGGGAATTTCTGATCATCTGTCCCATAAACCCCAGATGTGTCAGGAATCTTACCACCTTACAAAGTACAAGCACCCAGCAAGTAAAATGTAGCTTAGTCCACTTTGTTGGCAGTAGAAGTCTTAATTTAAACAATTTCCTTGTTGAATAGGAATATTTTATAAAGCATGTAGGGCATGTAGGCAGAAGGAAGATGCTTGTTCATACATTAATTTTAAGAAACACTACAATTCTTTGGCATTCAACTGTAAATGCAAGTTTGTGCAAGATCTGCAGCACACATCCAAAGGGAAAACTGAGGTCCATTTGAAAGTTTGAATCTAGTTACATTTTTTCTGCAAACTTTTTTGTTGGGGTCAAGTTGTAGAAAGAACAATTTAACCCTTCTTGATCCATACACAGTCAATCAAGTTAATGATGTTCCTATTATTTTGGCAAGTAGTCAGAATATGTGTGACATATATAGAACTGTGGCATTCCCTCATGGTAGGTCCTCAGGCACTGAAAGGGCTGACGACATTTTATAAAATGCAGTTATATAAAGCACTGCTGGAGGCAAGACTGTGAAGCTAAAGCTTTATTGTTTTCAATGAAGAAAAAAGTTCTAATGTGTTTGGCTAGTCTCAATTGTCATCAAAACTAGCCTAGGCTTATTAGTTACAGTTAACAGGACTCTTTAGCTCAGCAACAACTGAAGGTATTTCTTAATTAATGGAACAGGAGTACAAAATTATTCTTCGTATATAAAGTTGGTTATACTCATTCATAGTTTATTGAACTAATTAAAATCCCCAGACAACCTCTTATTTTTATCTAAAAGAATAATGTTCCACATCTCATCACCGATATAATATTTCTTTTAAAGTGAACTGCTGTGAATCTAAATTTAGAAAGGAACTCTGAACAGGGGCAGTTTTGGCATAGCTTACCAATGAATTGCTCATGCATCATCCCACGAGAGATTAGGATGAGTAATGTATTTTTTTAGTGCGCAGTACATACATCTTTGTCAATATTCAGGTTTAATTGGGAATACACTCAACTCTCTCTAGTGCCACATGTAATACAGTTTTGGGGTCCTCCTGTGTGATTAGAATGGGAATTATAGATGTCAGGGACATTACACTGGTATTAACACTGTGAGTTGGAAAATAGCAGGTGTAAGCAAGGAAGCAAAGTATCTCCTTGCAATGATACCTACCTAAAGGTGTGCTAAATTTCTGCAACTTGAATAATTCCTGTTTAAATCTGATCATGTTAGTTGAACTTGATCAACGAACAGTAGAATTAGATCTTCTTTTCATACGTCTTATTGATAACTTTTAAAATGTTTTCTGGTTCTAATGCTTCTCTTGGTAGCCCTGTTAGTTATGGTCAAACAACTTCTGTGAGTGCAGTAAGGTTGCAAGTGCACTCACCTGCTCAAGAATTAGGAATCTGATGGCTGGCCTGCTAATTTTTGTTTGCTTATATTTTTTAGGGGAATATTCTCAATGGCACGCTGCAGGAAGTGTGGGATTAGGTTTTATTCGCTTGCACTGACATATGGTAAAGTTAATTTGTGTTGACCATTTAGTTGGCAGTGTCTGTGTACCTCAAGGTGTGCAAATATTCTTTGAAAGCTACAGTAGATTCATGCCTGGAAATTGTTATAGCAGTTAATGAGTGAATAAGACAGAGCAGAGAAGAAAGTTATGAGCCAAACAAATGGATTCTGACAAGCAGTCTTTGTGTAAATTACTGTACATAACTGCACAGTATTTCCTGCAAATTGTGCTCTACAAGTTGAAGATCTAATTAATGAAGTACTATAACAGATTAGTATTTGAGTCATGTTTCTTATTAGTAATCCCTAATGCCAGCTTGGAGAATTTTATTACCTTGCCTGGGTTTGGAGATTTATTTATGGAAGCCATGGTCACAGACTAGTAGAGGTTTTGTGGGTGGGGTTTTTTTTAACACTTCAGTCCAGAGTTAATATTGGTTAGGCTTGCTGTGAAATACCAACTTTTTTTTTTCTAGGTCATTCTAGTACTTGGAGATTTCTAGGCTTGAAATAACATCTGCAGACACACACACACATGCACACACACACCTATCAGATATTTTATTTCCGGCAGAAACACCTTGGGAAACCAAGCTGGGAAATGGCTACCGGTACATAAAGACAACCATGTTGCCCACGGGGTACAGCAAGCTTGTACTGATCTGGATGAAGAAGTCAGCGACACAGATCAATGACACGGTGCTTGGGGAACTTTCTTCACACGTGTCTGCTTGCAGTCATGAACTGGTTCATGCAGCAGAACATGATTTCCAAGCCAAAGGGTTGAATTTAGATACATAAAAGTATGTGGATATATCCTTTGGCTTCTACTATTCCTTAAATTCTATTCCAACACTCATGAAATGGAGCAGTCTACTGCAGCTTGAGCTTTGTGCTGGATCTCTTAAACATGCTACAAACCAGTGGGGTACAATATCAGTGCTGCAGCTGAGCAGGGATTGATTTTACCAAGACTTAGTGATTTATTGCATCAGGTGGAACAGCAGGGTACAAGGTAGCACGCTATGATTAGATTTAAGCAACATAACTCAATGTGATGGCTGAAATGTCAAGAGGGGAAGGCATTCATTTTTCTGGTCAGCCAGTATTAATTCCCCTACCTGATGTCCAGCATAACTTTTTCAAAGAATCAGGAGAGTGGGGGAGGGTTTACAAGGAGAGATATATGTCCTTTTTCTGAACAAGAAAAGCAGACATTCTCTTTCTTTCATGAAGAGAATGATTTATAATAGATAGATAACAATCTAAGTTTATATCTGGCTGTTTTAGCTGTAACTAGCAGTTAGATGGAATCCTTCAAGACCAAATCATCCTTAATCCCAGTTCAGAGCTTCTCTTCTTACAGCCCATCTGTTCACACAACAAATTTGTCAAATTTCAGAAGACTGTTCCTCTGTAATTTTACCATACCCCAAAGTGCTGCTGCATAAATAAATCAGAGTGAAAACTGAAGAACTTTGACTTGGTATAAAATACTTTGCCCACTATAACTTCAGAATTTTTTTTTTTATTATTTTTTTTTTTTTATTATTTGTATGATATTTTGCTAGCCTGTACTTCCAACCCTAAAAGCTGAGACCCCTGAATGAACCCAGAAAAAAAATCGAGGAATTCCTCAGGTAAGAGACTGTACCCACTAAGTTAGTTACTTAGGGCAACATTGTATTTAATTTATTTGATTTTATTGATCTTTTTTGCCATGACAGATGTTCTGGTACCAAGGAAAATGCCAGTAGAGCTGCAAGGATTTTTTGTGAAGTAGACAGGCGAGGCTGGGCTGTGCACCCACAGCTGGCTGTGCAGCACAACATCTACGTGGGTTTTGCAGCTCCAGGTTGATGTGGGAGCATGTGGATGCATTTCATGCCTCCTGCACCTTGTGTAGCTCTTCTCTGCAGTGCTGCTGGTGGAGATAAGGTAGAACTGTAGATGTTTCTGCACTCTAATGGCATCTCTGCATTTCTGCATGGCATCCCATGGTACCCGTGGCAAAGCCTCAAAGCCACCAAAGGCCACACATTTAAGTGAATTCATGGTGAAACCTCGTTTTCAACCTACCAAAGAAACACATGGAGAAGGACTGTGATAGGCTCTGCCTTTCGGTGGCAGGGGTAGAACTTCCCTTCTTGCAGAGTCGTGTAGAAATCTCATGTCCTTAAATTCAGTCCAGGGTTAAAAAATTATCCAGGTTCAGCAATTCCTCACTCCTGAGCTTTATCCCAGTTTCTTGGCTGTAACTTTCTCCCACATGGGAGTTCTGGAGAAGAACTTCTTAGACCTTTCCACCTTCTTGAGGCACTAGAGAGCTTCCACCATGTGGTAATGTGTAAAGGCTAATGCAAAACCTCTCTTAATGAGAATCTGAGGGAAGAACTTGCATAGCATGACAGAGATGAAACTTATTAACTGAAGAAACAAAATATCTCTTTAATGATTCTTTTCTTAATATTCTCCCTTGGCAATTTCTGAACTATTTCTGGTTTTTGTTTTCTGTTTTTTTCTCTCTGGCCACATAAGGGCTAAGAAGAGTAAGAGCCCTTTAAAAAATACTGGTAACAAAGAAAGTAATTTGTTTTGTGGCTGAATAAACTACTGCATTACCCTTAAACTTGTGAGGCTATCGATATCTTAGAAGGTATTTTAGGAATTATCAATTTGAACACTTTCAGCTTTTTTTTTCCAGGAAAGAATATTGGTGACAGAACAAGTGGGTGAGGGAAGTTGGTGTGATCTAGCTGCAAATCTCTGAAGGGTTATTTTGATGGGTCTCATGAGATCCATCTAAGTTTTGTTCTTTGCCATAGTGCTTGTTCTACCATTTTGTGAGTGTGTGCAAAGAAGCTTTTAAAGAGGAAGGAAGCCTATCACTGGGATAAATCATGTCTTGGTCTCCCTTTTTAAGGCCACCAGAATTTAATATGCAAGTACGATGTAATTAATAATGGGAGGTCATTTAGAATAGGATTTCTCAGCTAGTCATTGCAGCTTACTTGTCTTACTGAGGAAAAATTTTCCATGGAAAGAGAACCAGGCTGCCTCTGAAGAGAGGTAATGAGGTGGTACATGGAAGTGTATTCCTAAGGTGTCCATCATGACTGCTGACACCTGCACACCTTTTCTGGGTGCTGTCTTGATCAACTGGACTTGTGAAAATTCCCTGCATCATTTCAAAAGTAAATGACTGTATTTAGGTCATTTGTCCATGCCACTGAAATTGTATTCTCAGTAATGGATTAGTGCATCAAGGTGCATCACACAGAAATGATTCTTAGAGTGAGAAAGTGTACTGTATCATTTAGAGTGTATCAAGTACCAGACTTTGTGAGGAATATCAGAACAGGTCCTTCTACGATCATAGCAGATTCAGTGTTTGAGTGCAGGGTTCAGGGAAGGAATTTCATCAGTGTGTTTCTGCTGCTTTGCATGTAAGGGATGAGAATGTGCTCTCTGACTGGAAGATCTTGCCCAGACACCCCCTGTCAGCCAGCTCTAGGTCTGTGGGACCATTTAGCACCAGTCCATTGAAATGCACAGTTCTACTCAAGCAATTTTTGGCTGATTTTGCGCAGTGGTGTGTAATCTGAAGTGACTCCTTGCTTTGTGTGTTAAAGATACCCATGGCCTCAGGGTGTGCAGGTGTTCCAGGTGCTGTTTCCAATGTCTCTCTCTGCTGGCTGGTGGGATGCTGAAGCAGCTGGTGGCTTATGCTATAACCCACACCCTGTGTTCCACCTGCCCAGAGGCTCGAGGTGTCTCTGGCATTGCCAGCAACCAGCTGGGCTTTCTTCTACCAGGACTTGATCTTTACATGTTAATTCAGTAGCATAACCTTAATTACTGCACCATGATTGAATTTGTAGAAAACCTTGAGTCCGTTCCTCTCATGCCCCTCTCTCCCCCTCCTGCTGATATCTGTTTCTATTTTCCTGCTCCTTTGAAAAAAGTTCTAATGCATAATGTTCACAAGAAGGAAACATCCAAGAGCTATTTCTCTGACAAGAAGTGAAAAATAGAAGCAGTGCGTGTTAATTGGCTATTGTTTGTTGGAAAAAAACTCCAATTAATTTCTAGAAGTTTGGCTCCAAAAGAGATTTGACCTTTGTGTCTTAGGATGACTATATCAGCTAAACCTTGTGACAACATCTTAGAAGTGGCCTAATCTACTATTACCATGATGAGAAAAAATCTCTAGACAGCAGAATGGGGTCCAGTGATTGCCACAGGCATTTTTCTGACTCTGGAACTGAACTGTCGATAAACTTTGGCATTTTAATTAATCACAGTGATTTGATGGCAAGCAAATTTCACTTCATAGATTTTATGGGTATTGTTCACTAAGCCATTCTTATTTGAGTATTTTCTTGTTCAGATCTTGACTGGCTGTATGGATCAATGAAAATATTTAATGCTTGTTCATTTACTGTTTCAATAAAGCACAGGTTTGAATAAAGCCATACCTGCAGCAGAATTAGCTGGAAAAGTGATATTGTTCAGAGGTGTCATGTTATGCCATTCTGTCAAGAGAAGTTCTTAAAAAGGACACAATTGCAGTGGCAGAAATGTGTTCTTATTAGTAAATTCTTCTGTTTGTGTGAAGTTCACTGGAACACCAGCATGTGTGAACTCTGATAACACAAATATCTATCAGTATTTCATTGTTACAGCAAACAGTTGGAGATATTTTTTATTTTTTCTTTCCTTCTAGAAACATTGGCTAAATAATTTTGAATGGGTTTATGACTCATTTTTCTTCTGTGGGCATTCTTATGGCAGCAATATGCTCTCAGCACAGTGTTAAAATGCCCATATTGAAAGAAGGAGAAATAAAAACACCACTTACAAAAGCAGATTCATGTGAAAGAAGTGAAGAATAATCCTGACTCCCAGGGGGATTGAAGCTCAAAACTTCACAACTTTTTTTTTTTTTTTTTTAAATAAACGCAGACCTCCCACTGTTTTTCCTTCTTCTCATTTCCTTATTCTTGAGCTTCCTTTTCAGGGGCTAATCTAGGCCAAGGAAGAGAGAGGTATTAATAGAATAGGCTTCTAAATTATCCATTTTATAATCTCTTTAATTACCATGATTGTTTATACATTTTAGTTGAAATCTGCACCAAGTAATTTGGCTTTTTCATCACGCTGGCTGATATTGACTGTTCGTGCAGTAACTTGAAGAAGTTTATGGCAAAGGACAATCATTAACTTGTCAATGAGGAATGGCCTAAATGTATAGCACACCTTCAGCTCCACTTTCAAATGCTCCACTGGGATAACAGGTGAAAAACTAACAAAACTGTTTGGCCATGAATAAATTCTGATCTCTGGATCTTCTATCAGCCTTGCTGAAATGAAGCAATTATATTAAAAAATGGTACTATGTGCACAGATCCTTTTATTTAGGAATTTCTTATTGATTTTGCTAAGATTTTCTCTCATCTGAAAGAAAATGAAGCTCTTCATTTGGCAAATATGAACACATTATTAAAGAAAAAGAAACCACTCCACTAATGTGGATGCACTTCCAGTCATCTGCCAACACTGACAAATTGAGCCAATATTATCAAAAATAGTGCTTCTCTCGTTTGTTTTTTTTATTATTTTCCCCAGATGCGCCAAAGCAATTACTGTGAAAGCTCTTCTTGGTAATGAGCATTATCCCTGTTTCAGAAATGGGGAAATCAAAGCTACAGTAAAATCAAGGGCAGATACCAAGGGCAGAAATTAAATATCAAAAATTAGAGAAAAAATCCTGTGGTTATTGAAGATTTTTGGTTCCCTCACCAGAACAGTGCATGTTCTTTGATTACATGGTCTGGGTGACCTTGAATAAATTTAAATAAGTCTTTAATGAATACTGTAGTAGTGTCAGTCTCTGCTCTTACTTCACTTGCTTAAAAATTATACTGGTTTCCCCCTCCAAACAGTCTGGGATGTGAGAGACCTGTGTCTCTTTGCCAGTGTTAAATTAGGGCTTGATTGGAAGATGTACACAGCATTTCTTAGGGAAGACTGCATGTTTTCAAATTCCACAGAGATTACTGACTTGTGCTTAAATGTTAAACTGTTGGTGTCCTGATTCCCACCTTCACCTTCTGTCTTAAGCACTTTGATAGGGTTGTGGAAGTCAAAGCTTTCAATGTGAGCATCTTGGGAGGATTTCTTTAGGGATCTGGATTCATGTTTGGATTGTTCCTCACCACCAGCTTGATGTCAGTTTTCAGACAGAAGCTTATCCAGGTATTACTTTGGCAAAACAACAACAAACCAATCATTAAGAGACTGTAAATCATGATGGGGACTGTGATGACTTAATTCGATGCAAGAGAGGGGTTTCTCCATTTCTTGAAACTGTTAAAAGTGCTGCTTCAGCTGAGCTACCTGCAATTGTTAGGTACTACGTGTTTCAGGAGTTTCTCCTCATATGTAAGCACATTCCAGATCTCCACAAACAGAGAAACCTGGCATTCACCTGGGTCCTTGAATTGAAAATGGATGTAGCGTGGGCCAGTTGCTCATTGTTTTTACTTCACAAAGTTTCTTAATTTAGTACACCTGTACCTCACAGAAGAGATGAGATACCCTGTCATGCTGTGTCCCAAACACAGAATAGAAAAGTCTCCCAGAAGACTGGATTCTGTGTAGGAATCAAGGGAAAATATGTGGAGAAGGAAGCACAGGGGAGCAAAGGAGTTAAGATTGATCAGACTAAGAGGGAGTGGTATTGGCAATGACTGAACAGTTGTTGTCTTTATTTGTGTATTAAGCCTAAAATGAAAAAAATGTTTTGGAAAAGAAAGAGGGATTATTGATGCTGTCTGGCCTTTGTTTTTCCTTATCTCTGTGAAAATATTTTCAAAAATATTTTTAGTAAACAGAAAAACCCTTTGGAGCAGATTGCTGCAGATGGTTTTCTTAACGAGCTGCATCTGTCTGAAGATTACTAGTACTATTAAGTTGCCCTTTATTCAGCTGATCTTTTGAGATGGAAACCCATGTGTGATAATATCGACATATGTTGATATTAATAAGTTATCATCAATATAAATAGTCAGAATTGTATCCACGTCTAAGAAAGGAAGCAGCACATTTCAGCAGCTGACACAAGGCAGGGCTATTAGCCAAGGTGCAGTGGAGTCAGTGCATTGGGTCAGTGCGGTGCCTTGCCCCAGGAGCTGTCCGCCTGCACAGCCTCGGCACGCGGCAGTCCCGCAGCGAGGACAGCTCCCAGCGAGGCTGAGAGCCAGCCCTTGTCCCGGACAGGGCCTGTCCCTGCCCCTGCTGCCGCACAGCTGCCGAGGAAACTCCTGAGCTGCTTCGCACTCTGCTTGCTCCTCACGCTGGTCTGCCCTGTGGAGGGGTTTAGCCCCTTCATTGCTTTGTTTTCTTGTTCTCCGCACTGCTCTGAGTTTCACAGCATAGGTGATGTAGTTGCAATAGAGCTATTATTTCTGCCAATATAGCACAGTGTTTTTATAACAGCTTTTAGTGACTAAGACACCAAAAACCTGACAGAATAAAAGAAAAAGTGTTGTTTTATTGTCTCAGTAAACTTCTTTATAGATTTTAGTATATATCTAAGAAGGTCTCTAGAATTCAAACTTAAAATTACAGAGTTTTTTTTATAGGCCAACATCATTATTTTGAATGTTGCTTCCCACTCAAGATTGTGTTTCATATGTAGTAAAACACAGGGTAAAGGTTCAATGATAGCCACAAAAGGCTGAACATTATAGAAAATATCAGGGAAGGAAATTCACCATTGAACCAATTCATTTAAAGATATGATGGATTTTATCCCACATTGCTTGTAAATTAGTACTATTAAAGTAAAAAAGAAAAGCTGTAAGGTTGATGCAGAAATTACTGGTTGAAGTTTTACAGTCTGTTCCTTGTAAGTCATCAGAATAGTTTCTGATAATGATCCCTCCTGATTCCAAAATTAGTGATTTTAACTGTGCATCAGAGTGGTAAACTTTTGCAAATTTGGTTTCAAAGATGGATTGTTGAGATTTGTTGAGGGCTATTGAAAATCTGTATGCCTTCTGGCATTACCCTTGGGCAGATCTATTTCATAAAGTCTCTTTAGCTTGCTGACTTATTTTAAAAGTAGAGACATAGAAAGGGTCAAGAGAAATAGAAGAAATAGTCCCTTAACTAAGTTAGTTGGGTTTATATAATAAAGATGAAACTGAAGACTTGCTGATCTCCCGGCAGTGCCTGGTGTCCAGGCAGTTACTGTCACTGTAAGCACAAACTAAACAAACACACTCCTGTTAAGGCAGCCTCGAGGCCCAATGTTTCTGATGCTGCTGCAGCTTTTCACAGGGAATGACTCAGGATTCAAGTAATCCACATTTTATTCCACTTACAAAGGGGCATTATTAGATGTACAAACCAGTTCTCTTTCAGTGAATTAAAATCCTACTTCAGAAGAAATGACTAGACCATGCTAACCTGCTTGGTTAAGGACACATGCTTTGAGACACAGAATCACAGCTCTTGGTGGATCCTGCTGTCTGCAGGAATGGTTAAGAAAGACAAAAGACTCCTTGATGTCTCCTTGAGCCACCTTCCCCTGCAGGAATGTTCAGCCGTGTCCTGAACAGGGTTGTCTGGAGGTAGCAAAAAGTACTAGAAAGGTGCAAGCAATAGGATTGCAATGTCAGAGCTCTGTCACGGGTCATTGTGGGACTGGGCCAGTGAGCTGTCCCACATCTCAGCCCACCCCTCTGCCAAGAACTACTCGTTCTCCACCACAAACTTCTAGGAGATCATCATGCTAAAGAAAGAAAAGCTAAATATTTGTTTCTAACTTTCACTTTGAGCTCATGTAAGAGAGATTATGTTACTTGTTTCATGATGGACATATCTTAATTGTAGATTATTGGGTGATATTAGAAAGGATTAATTTTTTCAACATTAGCTTCAGCTTTGTAAAATGGTTCTTTAAGTGGATATTTTAAACCACTGGGGAAAAATAATTTGATATATTTAATATATTTATCTTATTTAAGTATATACTCCCACAAAGGATGTGTGGCTTTGCTGGCTGCAGTGAAGCACTCATCAACCAAGCACTGATTGGTAGCAAAGCCATTCTGTCCCAGAAGAATGGAGCAGTACCTTTAGAGTCTGTGAAGAGAGGGTATGACAGTGAGAAGTAACAGAAATATGTGGTGGTCAGCATTGATAGTGTAATGGAGATATTTCTGCACTAAAGACCTTTAATTCATGGAGGCTTAAGGGGAAATTCTGACCATATTGCAATCAATGTTTTTCAAATTAGGATGGTTTTTAAATTTTGAAGCAACAAAAGGAACAAAATTCCACCAAACAGTACAAATTAAATTATTTGCATTTAAAATTGCTACTGCTGTCTTCAGATTCTGGCCTTTCTTAATGCAAGGAATGTGTAACATTTCAAAAAGGGTGAGGTCCTTTGCAGATTATATCACTGTAGATGGTTTTTGAGGTACTGTATATCCTCTATAGTCCTTGGGTAGATTTCAGCAGACACAGAGCCTTTTTATGGTTTATGAATGTTGGTATTCTTTATATTTAGGAAACAAGGAGCTGAGAGAGAATCTTTGTCCACTCTACAATTGGTTCTTATCATCTGTTCTCATGCTGAACCTTGCAACATCAATCAAATGAAAAATAAAAGTGCTTTTTCCCTGAGCTGTTAACAAGGGCCATGAAGATGGCTGTACAGATACAGACTTGAACATAACTGACATGCAGATGTCAGGGGGAAGCATCACGGGTCAGAGGATTGGCAATGCCAGGAGCAGCCTCGGTTCAGAAATGAGGAAGACTGATATTCTCTTTTTAAAAAGGAAAAAAATCCATAATGAGAGCAAATAATGACTGAATTGTGGAAGCCTTTTCTGTGGTGCAGGGTGAGCTGCAGAGAAAATCTCTGTGTGACTGTGTGAGAGCTGCTTTGAAAGGGGCCTGCTGAGACAGTGACTGCAAGAGGGGCTTGAATTGTGTTACGCTGATCTGATTCATTGATTAGCAACTAGATATTTCTATTGATGAGGAACCTGGAATAGAAAATCCTCAGGTTTGTTGCACTAGCAGCCTGCATGTGAGAGGGTACCTGGATCTTGCTGGCTGGCCAGCAGTTGGTAGTAATGTGCCAAAGTATTGGTGAGACAGGTCAATGTAGCAGAGACACAGTATTGGTTATGTCTCAGGATTCCCAAAATATACTTTTGTGTTTTGTTGCTGCCCAGAAACATCCAAGATCAAATGACTTACGTGACTAACAGGAATAAAGAAATGCTGAAGTTGGCACAGAGCCAGGGTCTTCACAGGAAGTGGGAATTAAGGCATTATTATAATCATCATGGGACACCTGGTAATGCTACCAGATATTTTTTTTTCTTCCATTGCAAGCTCCCTGTTCCTCATTGTAACGGTCACTGCAAAACCTCAAAGCCGTGCTGAGGACAGTTGGTGATTTTTTATTCTTTCTGCCTAGTGAGTATTTACTAGTTTGTGTAAGAGCAACATGGTTGGCATAAAACCAGTATGTAGGAAGATATTAGACTGGACATCTGGAAAATGTGTAACTAAAGAAACCTCTATGATGTCAGATACTATTGGATACTGAAGCATGCTATAATTCGAAATGTATACTAAAAATTTTTTCCCACTTCTACTAAGCAAATATTTGTGGTGTGTCCAGCACTGGATGTGGATATACCATGTGAAAATAGCATATTTTTAGGAGAACATTTTATGATTTATCCTGATCCTTACATTATTTTTTAAGACTAAGGGAGCAGACAAGTCCTATTGAAAGTGTGTTTGTGCCTGAACTGAAAAAGAATAAATCAGGTTCATGGAGCTCTAAATTGGCTATTCAGTATTGACTCACAGGAAAGCTTTGCATCAACTCTGATGGAACATATTCCACAAAGTGCATTGCTTGAGTGGTTGTCAGTTTTCATGGCAATTTAATGTCAGTCATTATCAATGGTATTGACAAAAATGGACTTTAGTTTTAATATCACTTTAATGAAGGTGGGAAAATATTAATGTATCATAGTAATTAATGCTTGGCATAATTTATGAAGAACTGAATAGTTTATCTATGGAAATAGTTTTGATCTACACTTTTCTAGTGTCATCACTTATCACTTTTCCTTTGCTGACAGATTCCTATGGTTTCATCTACGGTTTGCCAATTGTGGGAGTTTTCGTCCAAGATTTTTAAGCAGATGATACAATTCTCACAGGTGAATTTTAGAACTCATGTTTGTTGGAGGAATTATCTTAAATAGCAATCATTTGGCTTATCCTCATGAGATTTTTCTTATTATGAAATCTATAAAAGAAAAGCTGGTATAGTTGATATAGTTTCAAGCATCTAATGATATATTTGTAATTTCAGAGCTATAAGTTTCTGAAAGGACTCCCTGAAACTTAGCTTGTCTCCAGACTTCATATCATTTGATGTTTCATATCTAAAAATTTAGGCTTTTTTGCTTTAGCAGTTACAGGCACTCTGCTGTCATGTTGGATATAGTAGTCTTTACCTGATTTAGGAACAAGATTTCAGTACCTAAAATTATTTCTAGAGTTACTTCATATTCACTTCAGAGTAACGGAGAAGGAATTTGGTTTGTGAGCCTGAAATTAGGGGAAGAAAAAGGACCAAGGGTCCAATCAGAAACTGCCGATTCTATTCAGAAGCCTCTTTGCAACTTATCTATATACAGTAATTATCATCATAACATTTTAATTAATCACAACTTTAAGAAATTTTTTTGTACAATGGCCCTATAATTAAGGATGTTTTTTTCATGTAAACCTAAAATTAAATTGAGTATTAGAGCAGACAGGTCACAGTTCTTTGGACACAGCAAAATCTCTAATTCGTACTGAATTCAAAAGGCTCTGGATCAAGATCACGCACTGAGTCTGTAGAGGGGTAGATGAATTCCAGTTCCAACTCCTGCAGTGTCTATATTCATGTACCTCTAGAGAATGGGATATTTCTGAATACAGTTTCAAATGCATATGCAAGTTGAAATGAAATAGAATCAGATTTTAGAATCTGAAATTCTTGAATTGAATGGTTAGAAAAACATATGTATTCATCTGGATCTTAGAAATTGCTTGTAAAATTAAGGTAATTGAATAATCTTATATAATCTTTGACCTTTTGTGATAAAGAGGTTGTGGTAATTCTTAATAATTTCAAGGATACATCTGAATTTACATTTAGTCTGAGTCTTTTCAGTTCGTGGCCCCTTTCTGTGGAGCCACCTCACCTTAGAAGACTCTTTTTCAAGGTGACCAATGCAAACTTAGCAGCAGAGTATTTTGATCAGCTGATCTTTCTTGTTTCCTTCTATTTTTTTCCCTCTTACTTTTCTTCACTCTATTTCTCTTGTGATTTTTGTGGCCAGTACTTATCTTGTCATTTTCAGCACAACCACTTTTGGCTTTCTGGACATCTTTGTTTAACTTTGTACTACTCTTCTGTGCCTGTAAATTGATACATCATAAATAAATCAGGCTGTGATGCGAGTATGAATAAGATTTAAGTTGAATATAGAGTCAATGTCATTGCAAATGATAAAGGAAACAACCTACAATCATATTCTGAATACGGATTCTTGAAGCATTGGTAAATGCTAATAAATAAACCAAAGACAGTTTCTATTATATACATTTGGTATTGATATATACACTTATATTACTAAAATATTTATACAATGAAATGGGAAAATGTATTTGCTACTCATCTTTCATCAAGAAGAATCTATCAATAAAAGAAAACACAAAGAAATTAAGAAAGTGCATGAAAATAAAATAGCTTGGAGAATGTTTTTCCATGCTAGATAATTCATCAGGCAGACTGAGCAGAGTTTTGTCCCAAGTTTGAATAATTTAAAATTTGCCTGTTTAGTGGGAGGGAATTTCTCAGTGTGTGCCTGGTCTGCTCATGTTCATGGAGAAGAGAATCAGAGCAGAATGGAGAGGGTTAAAAAGCTCTGTGTGTGTCCCAGGGGGCTGTGCCAGGGCTCTGCAGCAGCACTGCTCACCCCTGCCCTAGGTTAGGAGTTCAGGAGAACTTCTTCCTAAATCAGCTTTTTTCCTGCCCCACGAGCAGATTTAACTGATGGTTTCTATTCCGTTCTAGAGAAACCTGCTCCTCATCCTGACTGAGCTGTGTGATTAGCACTGAGACACTGCCCTGGGGGACAGTCCTGCAATTTAAAGGTTTGAGAAGGTTCAGAGGTCAGCTCCTGCTGCTCACCAAAGCTGCCTCACATCATTGTAAACCTCCTGTGGTGGCAGGAAGAAGCAGGCTGGAAGCAGGAAGGTGACTGGCATTGTGTGAGGGCAGGTGGGCAAGGGGAATATTGTAGTGAATGGATGGGAAAAGGATGATTTTTCTGTGTAAAATGCTGTGACTGCACCATAGTTAATACTGGGAAACTGCTGCAAAAGTTTGAAGACCACGTATTGCTTCTTAAGTCTTTGAAATTGGTTATGTGATGCAGCCAACAGGCACCAGTACAATGGGGTCTTTTACATGGCAAGGCCCATGAGAAGGGAATTGGTGTCTTACCAAACCTAAATCTAAGTTGTAGAAAGAATTAGCCTGGAAGGTGGCACACATAGTGTGGGACTTGGCTGGTGTTGAGGTTGGCAGAAACATTCCACAATTCCTTCTAGGAATCTGTTTATGTAAAGCAAGTGCAAAAATAAAAAGTCATTCTGGAATATGGGTAACTTGGGTTCAATGTAATGGTTTTCTTCTGAAACAAAGGACAGCCAATGGACAAAACAAGTTGATGTCTAGCAGTGAAATGTAGTTTCCAAATTTTCTTTGAGGCATTTCACTCATTGACTCTGTCAACTGAAGGGAAGGATGAAGAAGGTGCACACAGTGTGTGCTACATATTCATATCCTGGAATCCAGTGTACCAGCAAAGTGGGCAAATCAATGTGCTAAAAGCCACACTCAAACTATTTAGAGAGAAGTTCAGTGCTGAAATAAGGCATCTGTGAATCTGAGGAGATTGAGCAGAAATCACCAGCTGAACCAAGTGTGTATTATCTAAGCAGATTGCCTGTGATAAGACACCAGAGAGTTGACACAGCAAACTCTGATTTTGTGTCTTTTATTGAGAAAAAGAGCTAAACTTTTTCCGCTGGTCCTTGTAGCTTACTGTTTCTCAATAGACCATGGCAGAACTATTTGATTTCTAGTAATTTGTTCCTTCATGGAATGTAGATGGAAACTGAAATTCTGATAACGTGGACCCTGTTATCACCATGGTAATGAAATGTCTTGTCTCAACTTGTGAGTTTTTGTTTATCATTAAGAATTTCATTGCTTTACAGGGAACAGCAGGTGAATTTGCTTGTATAGCTAAAGAGAAAATGAGGGCTGCTTTTTACATAATCCACTACAGATGTTATCTGGAATTTGCTTCAGAATACATTAATATGGCTTTTATAAGCAGTCTTATAATTGGCAATATGTTTCAAATGCCTTAGATGTTTAACTTGGGCAGGAGAGGAAAAGCGACTGCACCATTTGCAGAAGTTGCTTTGTAAATTCAGTCTGCAGTCAAATTTTGCATGCCCATAACTTTCAGGAAAAATAAATTAGAAAGTGCAGTCCCTCACTTTTCTCTGAAGGGTGTTATGAGGCAGTTCAGGAAAATCACTGCACTGAATGCAGCAAGGCTTCAGACCAAGAGAGAAGGATAGAGGGAGTAAAAGGTGGCTTTTGTGCTTCAGGGAAATCTTGTTTTCTGCCAGGCCCTTTTGAAAAAGGGGATGCATGCAGGAGCTGATGGGTGGCTTTGGGTGTAATGAGCCAAGTTGTCTTCAAGATGGACACGGTTACAGATGGGAGAGGGTGATAAAGCCATGATGAGTCCTGGAAGAATGAGGCAAGACACCCCTGTGGTTACCTCAGACACCCTGTACTGCACACTGCGGAATTCTACCTGGTAATTCATGCTAAAATTAGTGTCTCATCTAGAAAGATGCTCAGTATTGAGTGAAAAACTTTAACAATTGTGGAAGTGCTTTAACAGGTAGGGTAAGGGTAGCACAACAGAAGAAGGTAGGACTCACCTGAATTGAACTTGTGTTTAGGACTCAAAATAATTCTGAACAGGAAAGCTGAAGGAACAAAAACCACAAACATCAAAAACCGAAAAAACATTTGGCCATTAATATTATTTTTTTTAAACCCCTGTGTTTACTATCAGTATGCTGTCTATATGTATCTGATGTATTAAGTCCTAAGATATGAAATTCTGAGACAGTAATTGTTTGTAGTGGGGTATGGCCAACAGAATTAAGCTCTGCTCCTGGGAAAATCTGCAATTTAAACAAGGAACTAACATAAATGGTGTTAGAAGGAAGTAGTTATCATCTTTTTGAGTGATAATATTTCAAAAAATATCCATGAAATCATAAAATTAATCATTAACTCTCCAATGACAGTTGATAATAGCATTACCTTTATTGGACAGATTATGAAGAGCTGCAAAAAGGAGATTTAATATATATTATACAATTTCTAGCAGGTTAAAGGCTGCATGAAAACCGTTTAATTATTAGAAATAATCTAGGCAAGCAACACCTCCTCCTCCCCATTTGTAGCACTGCTCAAGTGCCTACACAGTCTTATTCTTTTCTAGCCATTATGGACGTATTAGGTAAAGGTACACTTCAGAAATAGGAAGCTATATTTAAGGAATCGTGTCTCATTTCCCAGCTCTCTGTAGGTTTTCAAAGACAGCATTGCTTATATTTAGTAGCAGTTTTACTGAGAGAAGAGAAATACTTCTCTGAAGAGAGGTTGCCTTTTCAAAATGTTTTTCAAAATAGTTTTCTGTCTTCAAGAAGATATGATAAGAATTGATAGCAGTGTCCTTGCAAAGGAGTAAATGATGGCTGGAATGGGCTAAAGGATAAGGCAAGTCAGGGAGTGAATTTTTTATGAAGTTTGCTTCTGTATTTAAAGTGGAGATGACCTCACTGAAGTGATTGCACCAACTCCTTTGCTGGTAGGAATTTGTACTCCTGTACTGAGCATTAAGAGGCTACTGGCATCTGTACAGGCTGGCAGCTTTTCTCTAGGGACACCCTCAAGGGAGGCAGCCCAAATATTATATAAACTGCCTGTGTCTCTCCCACAGCAAGAACTGCAGGCAGAAAGCAGGAGATGATTATTTGGCTCTGAGTTGAATCATGTGTGGCACCAGCATGAACTAACAAGGGGGTCTGTCTGGTTCCCACAACCGAAACCTTGGCTGATGGCAGCACAGACCTTTGAGTGCCGTCCCAAGAAAGGGGGAGAAGGGTGATGGAGCTGCTCAGGGACTAGAGGACTTGGATTTGCAACGAGTTGAGGGCCCAAATATGAAGTGGAAAGAAAATCAAGTAAAAATGCTAAGGGCTCTGTGCAGCTGGTGGAGACACAGGCACAAGCTCATTGCTATTTGTTTTTGGTTTCATACAAACAGCGCAGTGATTTGGAACTGTGGGCAGATCTGCTTTTAAGAAAAACGTAGAAATCCATTTTCTAGTTGTTATTTGGTGTTTTATTTAATGTTGCTGAATTTATTTATTTCCTAACTTGAGCGATCCCCCAAAGGCCATTTTGCAAATCCTATTTTAAGAAGTTCTTTCCGAGAATTGCCTATTAGAATATTTTGCCTTTCGCTTACAAAAAATGAGGAAGGGAAGGACTTGTAACACTTAGAAGTCCTCATATAATCAATAGTGAGCCTTTGGATATACAGTAAATATATTTATAAAGTGAGCCCACAATAGATATACACACGGGAAATAGACACATACATGGAAAAAATATTCTGTCTGTGAAACACTCCTATTTGGTGTCTACATGAAAGCTGTACTTAACATTTCATTAACACAAGGCAAGCAGTCTTAATATAACATAATACTATATTCCAGGGATGAAAGTAATTAAATTGAAATTAACTCACAACATTATAACTTTGGGTTGTAGTTCCTTCCTGAGGCTGCCAATGAAGTGCTCCATCTCTTTGTTATTGCTGCAAGATAGAAATATTACCAGCTTTACATAGGATAGTTAACACCTGGTGTGGAGGAATGCGTAAGTCCTGAATTCTGATCATGTGTGAAAGTGATGATATTGGTATTCAGGAATATTCTCTGGAGTGGGTTTTTGTTACAGGCTGATCTTCATGTTGCAGTTTTTAATCATTTATAGTATATGAGTTCTCACACCATTTTTCTTTTCTTTTTAAGCTATGAAAGATAATTGTATCTCAAAGAAGGGACTTATCTCTCTTTATCTAGTCCTCTTTACTCTTCAAGCAAAATTATAATGTGGATTTCTGGTGATTGGTTTCAGGCAATAGATTATTTTAAATCCCAAATAGAGAAAGAGATTTTAATTTCATTGCAAGAGCAGTCAGGATAAATTTGTTGGGAGGGGAAAACCTCAATAAATGACTTTTTTTCCAAGGGTAATTATCTTTGAGAATATCCAGGATAAGCCAAGACTTATTGAGTGAGTAGAATGGTATTGCTCTGGGGTTTGGTTGTTTTTATTAAGTTTTTTCTATAAAGTATTTCTAAATTGGATATCTGTGAACATCTTTAAGAAAGCTGTATATTCCTATTAACAGAGTAATAATTTAAACTGTCTTTCACTCTGCCCTAAAATTGCCCCTACTTGAAGCAGCTCCATCTTTCACGGGATAAAATCCCAAACAGCCCCCTCCGTGCTGCCTGGCTGGGGGAAGCTGTGCAAGCTGACAGCAAGCACCCACCACTGCACCCTGCAATGCCTCAGCACTCCACAAACCCCCTACAGAACAGAAGAGCAGCAGAGAATCCTAAAATGACAGCATGGACAGATGTCTGGGTGCCATAGAAACTGCCACTGCAAGGAAGAGCTTTCCCTTCCTTGACTTTGCCATTCCTATACAGAGAAAGCAGAGACTTTATAAAGAAAGGTGCCTGTGTGTTTGTTTCCATGCCAGGTGATTGTCCATTTGCTGTAGTTTTCATTTGCTTCTTGTGTGGGATCAGCTTTGTGCAGTTAACTGTAATGTCCAGAACTTGTGTCTCTGTTCTCTCTTTCGTGTGATGAAATTTCCTGTCAGAACCTCTCCCAGTGTGTTCTTTCCCAGTGTTGGCCTGCAGGCAGTAGGTGCCTTGACCTTTGTGGCTTTTCTAGCCCTGAAAGGCAATGAGAGCTGCCTTACTGCAAGGCTGCAGTGCCCGTGGGCTCTGTGCCCTCCTCCTCTCTGCTGGGCCAGGGTGGCGTTGCATTAGCAGGGCTGGGGAGGTCTCGGAGGATGTGACACCAGCTCCTGGGTCCTGGCCCAGAGAGTGCCTTCAGCAGAGAGGTCTGGATGCAGTGGGATGATCAGCAAAGCCCCTCAACAATGTGGGAGCTGTATCCCTTAGCAGAAATCTCTCATGGCATGGGTGCAGGGAAGGCAGGAATGGCTCCAGGCTGCTGAAACAGTTGTTGTGTGCAGTGAGTGTGTTTATTATGGGAAGGATTCCCAGGCCAGACAGCTGTCCACAGTGTGCTCCCACACCTACCCTGAGAAAGACATGTTAGAATCCAGGACACACTTCAACATGACAAATAGCTTCCCAAAAAGCAACAACAGGGTTTTGCTTCAGGTCAGCAAGCTCATGCTCAGGCGGGGAAATCTTTAATTTGCTCTAGAGCTGCCATATAAATGACAATCTTGTTGGACTTTGCCTTGCCTTTGCCTGATTTCCCCGGGCTATTTAAATTAACCTACTCAGTGTTGGATGGGGCATCACCAAGGAATGTTTTTTGCTGCAGCTGGTGGCTTTCCAGCTAAAGGCCGCCAGCCGTGGAGTTACTATGCAGTTGCTGTATCAGGATGGTGGGGGGAGAGGGACTGATCAAATAATGAAACATCTCAGATCTTGTTCTTTCAACGACTTGTTATAATTTCCATAATGTGCAGAATTTTTAAACTGAATATACTAAGCTTATCTTGAAAGTTCTGCCTTTCTAGATTTCCTCCCACATTTCATTTAAATAAGTTATTCTTCACCTTTTGTTCCAGGCTGCTGTGCTCTGTTAAATGCTACTTCAGAAACGACTGCCTTTTACTGATGGGTGAAATAATCTCTGTGCAAAGTCTGGAAATTATTTTCAGTCAGGAAGGTATTTTAAGCTGCTTTGAAGTGAGAAGTGCAGGATAAGGGGGATAGGCAGTGTGTGGGACTATGAAGTAAGTATTATGAGTTTTTTATTGGCTTCTGATATTCTGTGCTCCATGAGGTATTGAGAATGTCACTTACTTTCTTATTATTGCCTGTTTTTTTCCGAAAAGATGTGACATTATTTTGCCACAAAACTTGAAAGAGGTTGAATGGAACAAATATGGTCATGAAATCACAAACCTATTTTTTATTAGCTCAGTGGGACAGGCATGGGCTGTTCCCTGTGTGATTTCCTTTAAACACCCGTCTCCTAAGATAAATCTAACAGGTGAAATTGGAGTGATGAGCAGACTATACTAACATCCCTCTCAGACACTGAGATGCCTCAGACATGTGGATGTGAAAAGTATGTTTCTGTTCGTGGTGGTCAGGCAGCGTCGTGTCTTTGGCTGGGGCGAATGTCTGATGCCCCAAAAGATAAGTGTATGTGCTTCCTTTCCCATGCTAATCAGACTCTTGGCCTTGCTCTGGTGTATGACTGATTTTGGTTGCTCCCCTGTGCGGCCCTCCCGTGGCTGTGGAGGGATGTGGCTGCTCTGCCCAGGAGAGTGTTTGCTGCCCTGCAGGTGGGAGCTGTGCTGACTCCTGCCTTCCTGCCAGGCTGGGAGTTTCAGGACTTACATGAGGAGTGACAGAAGCAGTGATTTCCCAGCGCTGCTGGTTTCGGCTGTGTCTGCCTTGTGACAATCCTGCCTTGAGGGCTGTGCCCGGGGGAAGGAGGGCAGCAGTCTGTGAGGAGTCGCCGGGCTCTCAGCCGTGGCACTGCTCTGGGTGTCCTGGCTTTGGGAACCGCTCACCCAGCTCCAGGGCCTGGCCCAGCCTGCTCATGCTTTTCAGAGACAGCAATCATGACCCAGGGATTTATACATCCATGCTCGTGGAAAGTGATTTTGCAGCGTGTTTCAATTGCAGCTCTTGTGTTATTAACTCCAATGCTGAGTGAAACACAGTGCAATTCACATGTTCCTGTAAAATCTACGCTGTGCTTGCTCTGATCAGGATGTTTCCTTATCTGGTCCAGACACATGCTGAAAGAAACGCACAAAACAGGTCCCCTTGATAAAACTGGTGTTCACAAAATCTTAATAAAATTAAAATATAATCTCAATTTCTCCCTAATGCTCCTGTAACCTGTATGCCTTTAATCATCTATACTGTTTACTGCCAGTTCAGGTATCAGGTATAATGAGTGAGCCTAATGCTTTAATGTTTGTTACTGGCCTACTTTCAAAATCCCTTACACATGCAAGTTGTATACAATTTAAATAAGAAATGCTGCATGGAGTCATCACCACTCTTTTCTAGAGGAGGGGAATGCCATTCCCTTTATTTAACCTACCAGCCTGTACCCCTTGGGTACAATTCTTGGAGTTAAAACCAATAGTGATCCAGTTTGTAGATTGCTGTTTCTCATTAGCCTTGCAAGTATGTCATAATGCTGGGTCTCCAGTCTTGCTCAAAATAGTCTTACTGCTAGTATTAGTCTTAGCCAGAATGCATATTAAAAAAAAAATTGGGGATTTGAATGGTGTGTCAGTGTCTTTTTTATGGTATACTGGGCCAGAAGAATAACAGCCCGGCCTTTCTTTTTTCCTTTTTCTTCTTAATTTTTTTTCCCTTTGTGCTGAAACAGAGGCAACTTCCGTTTGATTCTCCTACAAATATCTTGTATCTTTCTTACTCTCCTATCATTTCTGTGTCTGTTTTGTTTTGGGGCCTTGATTCTGTGTTTTAAGGTTTGACAACTTCTAACCACTCAGCAGGTTGTAATAGCCTGTAGAAAGAGCCTTTTGATTCCTGCGTATCAAAGTGCATGACTGAACACTCACTGTATATTTTGCTGGTGTCTGGTATTAAACTTCTTTATGCTTTAGTCACACATTAAGAAGTGATGCATTTATTTTCATAACTGAATTCCATGTTCTGGCTCTGCACTTTGTAGAAGGGAAGATAATGGAAAGAAGCAAACATTTCTATTGACTGGCTGTTAGGTGTGATCTGCCAGTCAGAAGAATTTAGAGGTTTTTGTTTAGAGGAAGAATGTTCAGAGGGGGGGAAAGAGAACTGCTGAAAGCAAAAATTGCAGCTATTTGCTACTCATTTCAAATCTTTGTCCTGCCTGGTATGAAGCTTAGGGAGAAGATCTTTTTCTCTGCATGCATTAAGTTGATTTAATGTGTGGATACATTATATTCTTGTCCTAGTTGTAAGCATCTTAATGTAATTTTAGGGTTTTTATTTTGGTAGAACTCTTGGATAGGTATCTATTCCCTGGGTTTTATTATTTCTTGTCTTTTATATTTTTTATTTGCTACTGTATCACCAAACTTTTGGTTTGGTTTGGGCAGTGAAAATACAGTAATAGTGAAAACTATTCCCTTCATCCAGGGCTCTTGGAAATAGCCCTTAGGAGTGCAGACAGAGAATTTTTTTCTGTTTTGAAGTCATTGAATCATCATTGGTAGCTGACATGTTGATTAAGATCTACATGTAAACCTTCTCAATACAGTTTTTGTTTCAGTGTGTAATTGCTTGAAAGGAGTTCCAGGAGGTTCTGAACCAACATGCAAAGCTGAAGGGATGGGACAGTGCCTTTTACTCCATTTGCCAGATTTTCTGGACATTCTCTAGGATTATCTCCCTGCATTTGAAAACTGCTTAGCTAAACCTCCTCACACAATTCTAGAGAAGAACTCTGACTTTTGCAGAGCAAATGGTAGCTCAGGAGCATCCTAGCTTTGGGCCCAGATGGAATAGTTTCTGTAGCAGTGGGTAACACTGTTGGATACACAAAAAAGTGTCAGCAGGAAAACCAGAAACATGTGAATTACCATGAACATGAACACAAACTCAGGTAGAGGCACTTTCAGCAGAGCTGTCTCCTTGGCAAATCCATCAAAATGAAAACTTTTTGTGGAAACATATCAGTTGACAGGAGGAAGATCTTGGAACAGATGCTAGCTTAGAGGCCAGGATAATCAAACTGAGCCATGGGGGAACCAAATTCATACCTTTACCCTGAATAACATCTCCAATCCCTGCTCTTTTTGTCTTTGGCTTCCTTTTCCTCTAAGTAAAAATTGTTGAAAGCTTTTGAAATCTTTACATCTTGGGTGGAGTTCATGTTTCCTGATCTAGCTCACCACCTTGGGAATAGCGATAGAAAAACCTGGTTTTGTCAATCTTTAGGTAAAGGAAGCAAGCCATGTTTTGCCATGTAACAGCAGGTAAATAATTTAATTGAGCTTCTTTGATTTACGTTATTGCTACCAATAATTGTTTTGGTCAGACTTTTGTGGGGGTGGCTGAAAAATCAAATTCTATCTACTTAGAGGTTTTACCAATATTGTTTCTCTCTGAGGAAGAGCACAGGAGATTGTATTAATCACAAACAGCAGAGTACCAAGTGGTACTTCTGGAAGTGAATATGAAACTTAGGAGTGGAGGAAGCTGTAGATTTGTCTTTGTTGCATAGCTCAGATGAAAGAAAACAGATGAGATGGAAAGGGAATTGTTTTGGACAAAAAAGTCTTGAACACTGAGAAAAAAAACCAAACCTATGGTTTGGGATAATCCTCTAAAACTTTCCAGTCTTTTGGGTGAGTAGTTGAAATGAACTGATTTTTCAGAGGCATTGCACATTCAACTCAAGCTATTGAAATGTCAGAGGAAGAGAAGGAAATTTGCTTTCACCCAGGAGGATAACTTTGAAAAGTAGTAGAAAGCTCTTGCATTCATCCATCCTCAGGCAGCAATGGGCTGAGCAATCCTGACAGGAGTGAACGGGGTAAGGAGTTGCTGTAGGAATCCAGGGGCAAAAATATTTACAGTTTTGTGGAGCTGAAGAAGCCTGCAACCTAGGAGAGCTCTGAGTGTCCTGTCATCAAGTCCTTTTACAGCTCCTAGGAGTGCAGAGCTGCAGGAGTCCTGTCCTCTTGCCATGCTCCAGGAAGGAACAGGCTGGGAAAAAAAAACAACCCAAAAAAAACCTGTGGCAGCTGATAACTTGCATTTAATCTGGGACATAGCAGTGAAACAACAGTGCTGGATACCAGATACAGACCCCTTTGGGGTGGCAAATGGCTTTTCTGTGTCCTTCCTGGGAGGTGATGTCCTCATGGAAGAAGTGGGCAGGTGTCCTGCCAAGGCAGCTGGGGAAGTGCAGCTCAAGACAGAGGCAGAAGGGACTAAACACCACCATTGTAGTCTTTGGCCTCGACTGCTTATTGAGTGTAGGCAGCGTAGAGAGAGGAGATATTAACTGAAAATTGAATCTCCTAAGAAAATTTCTTCAATTTGTTCAGCTACATTACTGCACTGTTGGCTTGTTCCATTGAATGTTAAAGAGGAGATGGTTTTGTTCCAATTTTTTTTTTTTTTTTTTAAAGGAAGAGAAAATGTAGCAATCTGCAGGGCTTTGGACTGAGTGCTAGCCAGGGTTAGGTGAATGAAAGTGAGCCTCTACTCTTCTGAACACATGTCAATTAAATATTTCATTTCAAGAAACCTGAAATCTTCCCCTAGGAAGAAAATCTCTATTTTCATACCTTTTAAACCTGTATTTTGACTGTCAGTTTGAGTTTGGAAATGGCATTTTTCAGTAAAATATGAATAAATAATGAAAAAAATTGGAAACTTTTTGTCCCATCCCTCTTCACAACACAAGGACATAACCAAAAATACTTCAGTATTTCAGCCAAACAAACATTTTTAGTTTAAAGCCAAATAATGGCAAATTATGGAAAATATTGCTATATTTTCAACATTTTCCATGTTTTGTTTTGTTTCTTTTTTCTTTTCCTTTCCTTTTTTTTTTTTTTTTTAAGATGAACTGCCGTGTAAAATAAATCATAGCTCAATCAACTCTCATTCCAAGTTTTAAGGTTAGCTGGGAGACATTTTCTTGTCAAGTAAGTCTGTGCTCACAAAGTTCTTTGGAAATAGGCATTGACGTTCTCATTGGACTGTGCTACTTCAGATATGCAGCACTGTTTGAAATAAATAATCTCGGATAACTGAAAGGCAGAATTCATTGTATACAAGGTAATAAAAAAGAAGCTTTAAGATAAAACATCTAGATTTGTTGTGACGTTTATTTCTTCTCTTTGTGGAAGAAGAGTTGAGCTCTGTTGGTTGCAGTGGGTTTCTTAATAGCAAAACCCATCCCTTGGCTTCTCATGAGTTTGTTTAGGAGATGGAGTTTTTGTGTGGATGCCTCATGTTCTGGAAAGACTTCTGCTCATGGCTCAGCATGTGATGCAATGGGGGCTCTCTCCTCCGCCCAGCCCTGTGCTTAGGCAATATTTGTAGGAATTCAGTGCCTTGAGACTTCTGCCAGATTTGGTGACAACTGGTTTCATATCAAGGGAAGCATACAATTTGTTTAAAAAAAGAGGCAGCTACCTCCAAATTGAGTAATATTGATTCTGGAAAGTGGTAAACATAAGTGCATGCTGAATAAAGAGGGAGGTGAAAACTGTGCAGTTAAAAGGAAAAGAGGTCTGGTGCTGACCACCTCCAGGTAGGAATCTAAATCACTGTATTACTCTTAATCACGTTTTCAACAACTCTCTTTCTTCCTCTCTGCAAGATTCCCAGGAAGACTAATTTCCAGCTTTGACACTTATTGTTAGATGCATTAATTAAGCAAATCCACCCCTGAAAATGTACCATTTGTCAGGCTTTGTGCAGCAGGTGGGATTTCACTGGGCAGGATTGATGCCAGTTTTTCTTCCAGGACCGTTTTGAAACGTGTGCCTTTTCAGCCACCAGTGTTCCTATTTTCCCGTTGGCGAGGCATATGTCTCACTAAAGAGCCTGTTTGGTGCCTGTCGGTTTAGACAGTTCTTGGCTTTTAGGTTTGGATTTTTTATACACTTATTTGTCCTTTTTCACAAAACCACAGGAATTCTGGGCTACAGTCTAGGCTTTGCTTCCCTGGCATCCCCATCTAGGAGGAGATGAGCCTTTCTGGGAGGTGAGCATTGCAGAAGATGTGATCTCAGCACTGTCAGGATTGCAGTGCATTTCTCTGGCTGCTCTTTGCCTGGAGAAGCCTACAGCAGTTCTATATTTATGTCCATGTGTGTATATGTTTAAGTGGGTGGTAGCAGGAGAAAATTCCCTAAGACTGCTCACAGCCCTTCCCCTGGAGAGGGGTGATGATGGCAGAGGTTCCTTATTTGTCCTACTGGAGGGTCTGAGTTAACTGTGGGCACAGAATCTTCTCATTGCCATGGTAATGAATGTCTTCTAGAAAAAGTGATTTATATCATATAGTTAAGAAGTGCCTTTTATTTAGCTTTCCTGGAAAGGTTTTATTAAGCAGATTATTTTGGCACTTGCTTTTGTTGCTGTCTGTGTTACCATATCAAAGAACCACTCAGCACACTGTCCCCAAGGAAACAGCAGCACCTTTCATGGCCATGCAGTTTATATTAACTGTTTGCAAAGGCTGGTGTTCTCACTTAATTTCACGGCCACTGTCTTCAGGATAACATATTATTGAAGAAGCATTGAATAATTTACAAGACTCACATCTAATTAATGTGAAAAAACACCAGGAATGTAAAGCCATGATACTTGCTATTTTTTGTGTTTCATAGTAGTCTGACAAGCACTTGCAGAGGTTCCTCTGTAAACCTCTCTACTCTTCAATGTTGAAAAGATAAACTAAACAACATTCCTCAACTTCATGTATATTCTTCCATGAAAAAAACCTCCAATTTATATATGAAATTTGAAAGCTGTCATTAACTGAAGATGGTTTAGATTTTTTTTTTTTTTTTTACATTTTTGGTGTTTCTCACAGCACAGATTATGAGTGATACTTGCATTAGTATCAGATTGGAAATATCTCCAGCTATTTGCATAATGATCATACAGAGCAATGGCAGGGCCAATGTTACCACTTACAGCATATGAAATAAAGTAATTCCTTTTTTTCCCCATTCTCAATCCTGACTGTTTTGGTAAATGTGTGTCGATCTAAGGTGTAAAAATGACCTTCTGGCATCAGATTGACATCAAAAGTCACTTCTTTCTTTTGCTTCAATTTCCTTTATGTGACTTGGATGAATCATTTAATCTTGGTGGTTTAACTCTCAATTTGCAGATAACGTTGTGTAATTTATATTTTATGGTTTTTTAATGGAAAAATTGTAAACTAGTGACTGTCACATAAATATTTTTTAAAAGTTGGACCCCATGGAAATTCACTTATCAATTCAATTATCATCAACTTCAAAGCCCCTCTTCTTTCACCTGTGTATACCCACACATCACTGGGATGTAATATGTGCTGAAATGTACAATGTACTGTAAAATCTACCTGAAATATGGTAGCATTAGGTGGTATGGGTCAGGCTTTGATGCAAGTTTCTCAGGAATAGTGGAAGTGCTCTTCCCCTGTTCACTTCTCATGGCACAGCCAGAGATGATGGGGTTTTGTTCTCATTGCTGCCTCATAGTTTAAAAATGGAGGAAGATAATAAAGGACTAAAAATTTTTTAAAACCCCACATGGTACTGTTATTGCTGTTGTTCACAGAGTACTGGAGGGAATTAAAAAATAATATTGGTGCTATATAAATAATTGATGTTGTAATCTTTAGGCCAGCTGTCCTTCCATGATATAGCAGTTCAGGGAGCACTGTCACTTCGTGTCTTTGTGAACACAGGTTTGTGCAAGAAGTGTCAAGAGACAGAGAATCACTGTGAGTTTGGATGTGGAGTTGTGAAGTACCACTGGAGTCACTGCTGGCACAGATACTACATAGCAGGTGACAAAGAAATGCTCCAGTATTGTTCAGTTTACAGGGGTGGTAGAGAACGACTCTGAAGTGTTGCCAAGAGGAATAAGAACAAAAGTCTCTGCAACACTGCTAGGATCTTCATGCACATCATCTCTCTGAAATTCCACAGAAGATCACAATGATCAATGGGACAGTACAAGATATATTGCCTTTCCATAGCTGCACTCCCGAGGGGGCCTTGGCTAAGCAACCTTTGCTTTAAATTCTGCCTTTAAAGGGCTGGAAACACATTATGCTTTCATGATGCATCATTGAGAGCAGAAAAAAAAAATAGTGGTAGTAGTTATGGCTCTAACTGTGCTCTGCTAAATTTGAGAATGATCCATTATCCTTGACTACAGAGAGCTCTTGAAATTCTCAGTTTTAAACTGTGCTGCACCCATGACACAAAGCAATCAAAACCAGAAAATGCAAATAAAATACTCTGTGAAAAACTGAGTGCTGTATTTTCTGAAATAAGTACCAGAAAACCAAGTCCTAGGAATACAAACAAATGGCAGCTTTAGTATTGAAATTACCCAATATTTGCCAATTTCAAGTGCAGCTGTGCTATTTAGGTTCAGTTAGATTAAAAGAAAGGAATTTCCTTGAACACAGAGTTCTGCAGACATTAGAGTGGTGTAATAAATAAATAAATAAACAAGTCCAGCCAGGGAGCACAGATGCCACTTAATGTGGCAGTGTATTAAAGTTTACAGTTACTTCTTTTAGACTCTTCCCTGGGGTGCCATGTGTCAGCCTCCTGGAGAAGGAACTGCAAAGTCTGATTCACTGACGTATTAGATGACATCTGTGCTTGCTGGCTTGGATTAGGGATCCCGAACCAAAAAGAGGTTGATCTGCCTCACCAGCACTAAGCTGACACGAGGTTATGCAGCTTTAGCTTGTTGGCTTTTTTATCTGGTTGTGTCGGATGTTATGAGTCAGCACCGGGTGCCTTTTCTTGCTTGGGGATTGCTGCTTTCCTGGGCAGGGTAAGAGGTGTGAAATGGGTTTGGCCGTATCTGTGACCTGCAGAGGAAGAGTTCTGCACTTCACGTGTTCAGCTGAAGGAGAAATGCAGGGATAACTCACAGGTGGGAAACGGTGGCAGCTTGTCAGGGCAGCAGCTGCTTCCTGTGAGGTTAGCTTGGGTATAAGGGTTAGAAAGCTCCCTCTGAAGAGATCCTGCTGCCCAAGTCCCTCTGGATCACTTTGTTTTCCAGCAGAGCCTATGTATTAATCAGGAGCCACGGTGTCTGTCCAGCCCTGCTGCCAACCTGTCATCACATGGGGCAGCCCTGGCACAGGAGCTGCTGATGGGAACAAGCAGTCCAAAGGTTGCTGTCTCTGCTGAGGAAAAAGGCATTTTTCATAGTAATTAACGTGCAAAAATACTGGGGACATGGGCTTGCTTTGGGTACTATACTATTACTTCATGTCCCGTTCTCATTTGTAACTAAAGCCCCCTTTATCTGTATGTTTATTTCAATAATTCTATGAAACATGCACTGAGATTCCCAAATATATGGGTTCATATTCCTGAGTCCTTGATGGCTTTGACTTCTTCACCTTTCAGAAAGGAGATGGAGTACTGGGGGAAAAATTAAAATTATATCAGTTCTTCCATTTCAATTTATTTTAGTCTAAATAATTTCTCAAGCTGGGAAAAATAAGAGGAAAAACTGTTATTTTTTTTTATGTAAAAATTAGCTTCCACCTGACATTGCTTTCTTCTCCTAAATCACTTAAAATCTCACTCAGATACAGAAAATAAAATTTTTAGCCATCATAAATAATGGAAGGGTTTCCACTTTAGTAAAGCACTTTTGTTTTCATTATATTTCTTCTAAATTTTTTTTATTATTATTCCTCAACATAAAGCTTTCTATAATTGAGATATTGGGAACTAACATGTTGTAGCTTTACTGGATACCGGGTGCACTGAGGCTGAATGAATGCTAAATGCAAATGTAAGCTAGAGGAGGCTTTGTTTTTGCTTTTGTTTCATTTTGGTGTGGTTTTTTTAATTGACCATTTCATAACTAAGGGTTCATGGTAAATCTTTGGCATATTATAACAAGGAACAAGAGGCTGCCACTACTTTATGGACATGGTGACAAATTACAGGAAGAGTCACTATTCTTCCATCAGTAGGGGACTTTAACAGGGAAAATAGCATCAAGGCTTCAGTGTAACATTTTAGGTTTTGTTCTAGATCTTCTAACCAGCAACTTCCCAGCCTTCGTGATAGCTACTCTTCTGTGAGAAGCTTTAAGAGCCTTTTATAATAAAAAATTGTTTCCTTTGGCCTAATACTGCTTTTGAGAAATTTGACAGTAATTGTAGCCTATTCTCATGTATTTCTGGAATCCATTTATTGGATTAATGTCTTAAATTAAACAGATTTAGAAAATATCTTAATTTAACCTGCACCCAACTCAGCACAAAAAAACCAGCCAGCCTGAGAGACCCACATCAGATAGAATAGTCCCAATTCTGTTCAGTGGTTCTGGTTTAATGGCTCTCTGTGCCTGCTTTCCAGTCAAGCAAACAGTGTTGGTTCAATAATTACAAAAACCTGGTGTTTCTACTTTTGAAATTCATTACTAAAGTTTGAGATTTGGGGATAAATGCAAACTGATGTTTTTGTCAACCGGACACAGGAGAAGCAAGCTGCCAGACATCCATATTTTTGGCTGAGATTATTCTACTGATGTGGTAGCTATCAAAATACAATCTGGTGCCCATCCTGACAGATACATAGCATTTGTGTGACATAGGGAAATGTCAGCTTGGGGTTCACAGCCAAAACACATTTAGCTCACAGGAGCAGAAAGCTTAGTCCTCTAACCCTTTGTTCTTCAGCTAGAAATGGATTGGGCTGAGAGGAGAACGAATTACAGGGAAAGACAAATACACACAGATATTGCAGTCACTGGAAAAATTAGTATGGTAATGTGTGCAGCCTGCTCTGCAGGACCCCTCAGGTAAAGGAAACAGAGAGCCTCCTCCTGGTGATTTTGAAGACAGGATACAACATCATAGCTTAACAATCAACTGTGATGGAATTGGAAATGGATCATGGGAAAAAAGTTTTGCTGTAGCCAATGTATTGGTGGGCACTAGGGGACTGACAGAATGTGAGCCAGGAAAAGCCTTACATTTATTTACATAAGAAAATAAACCAAGGGACTTAAGGGACTTTCAGGTCATTTGTGTGACTCCTCGCTATTGCATTCTTCCAGTCTTGTGGGTTTTGCTTTCTCTTTTAGAAAATTATGAAGCATAAGGAAAAGCAGAATCCTCCAAATTAGAAATTTTGAGTAACTACCATATGTCCTTGGAACAGAGAGCTGCCCTTGAGGACTTCATTGGATGCTGAGTATGTGAAAAAAGTGTTTGAATCATTGAAATGCTGTGTGAGTAAATGCAGGCATAGCTATTGGTTTGTTTTTTTTAAGAAAGAGAGAAAGTCTAATTACACCACTGTGTCCTATTAAATTGACTATTATTTTAGAAGAACAATAGCCTTCCATTTATTTCTTGACAAACAAATCAGATGAAAACACCAGGAAATGGGTATTTAACTCCAAGACAGCATCAACAAATCAAGCGTGATACATCTCAGTGCAGTTTCCTCCTGCACAAAACCTTGTCTGGGTTTCTGCATACAAAAGATGAGAAGCAGAAAGGTGAAAGCTGTGTGAGCCCTCCCTGAGAGAAATGTCCCAGAGGAGGAAGGGAAATGCAGTAATGCACCGGTTCCCAATTTGTGTGTGGTTCCCATCTTCATAAGTACCTGTGTGGAGGAGTCTGGCATGTCTTGGCTGATTTTAGAGCTCTAGACTCACCTGACAATGCAGATCCTAACAAAGAGCAAGAGCAGCAGCTCCCCTCACGAGGAGCCATCAGTAAGGTACATTAGCCAGGTATCAGGTACTTCCTGACACATTTTTAAGGTTCCTAAATTCAAAACAACTGAAAATTTGAAGGGTAAATCTAGAACTAACACAGATATTCATTTAAACTGTTTAAATAGGATATTCTAGTCTTTTGTATTTTTTCAAACTTTTTTTATCCTTGGCATCATGGACAGAAACATTTGTTCCCCTTAGCAACAGAGACTGAGACTAAAAGCTCTGCATTTCCCCTCACAGGCAGGGCCTGTCTCATTTCCTCTGCTTCTCAGGAAGCTCTTGTTCAAAACATCTAGAGCAGCTGGTATCTCTTAGCACAGAGGACTGGCTTCTTGACTGTAGATGACAGAAGCATAATCAGCTTTTTGTTTTGCTAATTTTTTTTCTGTGGAATACAAAAGCATGACTCAAAGAACTTTCCATTGCACTGGGAAATGTAGACTTTTGTAGTGTGCCATATGTCTTAAAAACAACCCCAATGCAACTATTTTTTTAGTGTTTTGTTTTTCTCTGATAATTCCTTGTGCTGTCAGGAGGTAAGAGGTCTGTTTGATACTTCTGTTCCTACATTTGATTCAGTCCTATAACTTAAAATACAAGCATTTGAGAGAAGTACTTTATCATAGCCCAAAGTGAGCTTTACAAGTCCTGTCTTACCAAGGAAGACAAGAGAGCATTTTGAAGAGCTGTATGTTGGTCCCTTAGCATGTAATGTCTACACAAAATTATATAAGAGTATAAATAATATATCTTGCATCTGTTAAAGCATTTCTGTCCTAGCATTCAGTTGCTGGTTTTGAAATTCAAAAGTTTTTGGTTTTGAATCTTAAGCTTGAAATATGAGTCCATCATAATGAAGTCATTGAGGTTACTAATAGAGAGTACTCAGTGTGAACAGTAACTGTAGTGTCACCCACTCAGGAGATTTGTCTTGAAGAATAATGGACCCAAATTCTCACTCACATCACTCTAAATCAGGAGTGAATTCAGTTAAGTAATGGGAACTATATCTGTGAAAATTGCCATGAGAGGAGAATGAGCTCTGCTTTATTTACTTTTGGAACAACTCAGTGTTTGAAATGGGCACTTATGGCTATATGTGCTAGAATAGGATTTTGAATTGTCAGAATTAGTTAAAATCACTGCTCTTACTATGCATAGGATGTTTTTAATGGTGCACTTATTTTCTCAGTGCCGTATGTTCCTCCTTACAGAAAAACAAACAAAAAAATTAAGATCATTCAACCTGTTACTACAAAATGTGACAACTCCTTATATTTATTTGTATATAAGCATACATTGTGCGAGCCAGAGAACAATAAAAAACCTTGGCAATCAACCTAATATGAAAGTGGTTGTTAATATACCATGAAAATTAGTGTCTTTGTCTCTCTTTCTCGGAATGGAAAGACAGATATTGCAAAATATCTTGGGAGCAAAGATGTATCACCAAAACTATCAAACTGAACCTTATCAGATCCTCTGCTCTTGTTGATAAAGGGTTTTTTTTCTTTCCCAGCCAGTCATCTTCTGCTTCACTCCATGAGGCATCCTGCAGGAGGTGAAGAGAGAAATACTTTTGTCAGAACCAACTTATCCTTTCTCTAAAGATGTCACTGACATGGGGATGCATTTTGGGCACCTGGTGGAAGGATTCAGTACCCAGAGGATTTCCGTCAATATTCTCCGTATTTTCTGGGATGGAGAAATTGAGTTACTCAGGCCAAAATAAAACAGGTGTTTGTGATGAAGATGTTAGAATTGGGCTGAATTAAACCACGGTTCTATCATCAACATTTACCCACCTCTGGGGCCAAGATGTTGCTGTGAATCCTTCCTGTACTTGTTTTAAATTTTCTGTATTTTGTACCTGCAAACTGGAGTACCCTGAAGGGGCTGGGAGGTGTCAGCAGTGCTTTTTGAGAACCTGAGGGATCCCTGGGGCCCCAGGGGATGTTGGCACTGCCATGGTCCCACTGCCCCTCCATGGGGCACACACAAGGGAGGCACCTGGGATTTGCTCTCCAGGGAAGAGTTCATGGAGGCAGGAAGGGAAAAGGAGGTCTGCATTCACTGAGAGACTCTACTCTGTCAGGCAAATCCCAGGGAAGTCAGCAAAAGTTCTAAGGTGCCTTTTGAGGATGTTATTTTATCTTTTTTCCATTCCATAGCAATGGAACAGATTTTACTTGGATCCAGTGAGCTTTTCTATCAAGGTGTGCTCAGATAAAAGTAGGGTGTTAACTCTGGCTGCACTAGAGCAAGTGGTACTGTGGATACTGGGACAGCATTAAGAAATATAAATCCCCCCAGGAATGAGGAATATATTTCCAATCTTTGAGAAACTTCTTACAGCATTCTTTTAAGGTCTGTTTCTGAACTCTGCCCATGTTTTTAGTGACCCTGCTTTATTGTGATCTGTCATGTTTCCAGAGGTGGATGTGCTGTCACAGGCATGAGGAACTGAGGAAGTTGCTGTGGAGACAGTCAATTTTGTCACATTTTTCTGAACCAAGTGCCTCTCAGTCTTCCTGTGTCATGTCCTAAATCTTTAAAGCCTATAGTAGATGTCTAACAGAGATATAGTCAGGGTTGATATAGGATGTACTCTTTTCCCCTATTCTTCCATGAATAATGATAATAACCTATCAGCACAAGACATTTTAGTTTTTATTTCCTTTAGATTTTCCAAGTCTGTGGTTTCTTCTTTGAAACCACTTTTTTCACCTCTGAGCTATCCAAATTGACATGATTAGCAACATCTGTCCTAGAAAGTAAAAAGACTAAATCTAAAGGGATTAATGTCCTTTTGATCAGTGATTCTAGCACCAATCCTTTAAATTTATGGTGTAATACCTGGATGAGGATATAACGGATCTAGGGTATTTACTGATAATTACATATAAAAAGCTGTATGGTGTTCACTGAACATCCATGAGCAAAGATGCTTTTCACTCATCTCTAGTTGTAAAAATCCCCAAACAACAAAACAAAGAATGCAGTCTGAAGGGCAGACTGGCTCTCTGACCATCACTTGCCCAGTAGCTCCACTTTTGTTTCTCAGAGCTCACCAAAGGTTGTCTTTTGTCTCACTTAGTAATAACTGATTTGGCCGGTTTGGATTCTGCTGGTTCATGCCAGCAGTTATTTCACTACAGTGTTTTGAGCAGGGATAAGTCCAGATATATAAATATA